>VUQJ01044757.1:8546-21983 GCA_015108635.1 Andinoacara biseriatus | reverse complement strand
TCCAAAAATATAATATAATATAATATAATATAATATAATATAATATAATATAATATAATATAATATAATATAATATAATATAATATAATATAATATAATATAATATAATATAATATAATATAATATAATATTGTTTTGAGGACGTTAACAAACAACTTAACACTACTAAATGTTTTTTTCACACACGTGCAGATTTGCAGCCAGTATTTTATAAGCAGCACAGTCACTTTTACATTTCGTTGCCTGTGTTAAACAAGAATATGGAGCTACACAGCAGAAATCCTGCAGCTGGGAGGGATTTGGTATCGGGCAGTAAACTGTCACCCTGCTATAAGTGCCAGGAAAAAAGTAAGTTTGGAATAAGTGAGACCTGTGCTGCAGTATATTCACCCACGTGAATAAAGCATTGCAGTGCAGAGAGTTACATAACAGATGCGAGATAGAAAATCTTGTCAACCTTCTCTAGCCTATACATGAATTTGGAGATGAATCATATTTTTAAAGCATTTTGAAAAGGTCTTGATAAGATCTTGTCACATATTCAAACTTTTAGCTCCTCTGCTTTTGAGACAACTTTCCTGAAATTGGCTGCCCTGCTTAGAAGTTTTAAACCATATTCGGAATACTGCTGCCCTTTAACATCATACAGAGCCACGAGTAGAAACCGAAGGTTTAGAGCAGTCTAAAGTCAAATCTTTTGGCTCACGGGGATTACTTGCACTGTACATAGGCTAAACTGAACTGTTTGAAACTCTGTTCATACTAATATTTGCAGCTACCACTGTAACAGTATGTGTATGACAGAAAATAAGGAATTATATGCCCCCCTTTAATGTTAATCTACATAGCTGCAAGAATTATAAAAAAAAAAATTGAGAAAAACACTTGACATGCCTTTATCAGCGAGAGACTGAAGTAGTTTAGAAATCTTTTTTCTTTTTGTTAGAAATGGCCATTGTTCAGGTTCAGTAGCGTCTTTCACAGTTTTCAGGCTGCTTCTAATTATCCTGTATTATATCATTTCCCTGCCAGATTTCTCCTCCAAAAGGCCAGACAGCTGTCTGGTTCCATTTTCAAATCTGTAATGGAAAAGTTAACATCCAGAAAAATTCCTGGGCATCAGGACGCGGTCATATTCATGTTGTGGAGAAGAAATCCCGCACATGGAAAGGAAAAATGTGTAATTGCATGTTTGTGCCTAATTAAATCAGTACAAGATTGAAATTGGAGATACAGTGCGTATTAATCATAAACCACAGTGTATTTCTCTATCTGTATCACTGCAAATAATATATGAAGGCTTTAGCTGCACTCACCAGATAACATGTGACACACAGACTTGTTGTCTTTACCGTTTATTTTATGGTTTGAACTACATGTTGCAGTCAGGGGGAGCAGACATAACCCATTTCAGATCCCAGGAGACAGCGTGGCTCCTTCTGTCTGAGCCCTGGGGCAAGGCTAGACGGCGCTCAGTGTCTCTGCTTGGAAGCCGACAAGTCAAGTTGCCATCACACATTTCTCACCTCCAGTTGCTTGGCTTAGTGCATCAGCGTCACAGCATTTGCGGGCAAAATGCTTTTTGAATTATAGTCAAAAGGTATAAGGCAGAGGTGAGCATGACTCTGGATTTGAATGTAAAAATGTCTGTAAATTAAAGTGGCTGTCAGCTTTTATCAGAACTGAAAGGGGTTTGCATTCATTGTGTTTGGCTTCATCAAACTTTTGTTATAGCATGTTGTGTAGCTTTTGAGCACATCTGCCTCGTAGGCGCTAGAGTGTGAGGAACCTGCAGCTTTTAAATTAAAATATAAATATAATTAAAAGCTGATCTTGTGTTTCTCGTCTGAGAGCAAGGAGTTCCTGAAACAATTGATAAAAAGGGGAGATGGTTGCAAAATAGTGGGACAATTTTACAGTGGAAGAAAATGACAACAACGTCAGTGTTGGACTGAGTTCAGCCACTAATTAATGGTTATTATGGACCACTTTTTTACATTTGCACAATATTTCCAAAATTAGAAACATCCTGTCTCAGAGTGACGCTGAAAAACTAGTTCATGCATTTATTACTTCTAGGCTGGACTATTGTAATTCATTATTATCGGGCCGTCCTGAAAGCTCTCTGAAAAGCCTTCAGCTGAGAGTACTGACAGGGACTAGAAACAGAGAGGATATTTCTCCTATATTGGCTTCTCTTCATTGACTCCCTGTTAAATCTAGAATAGAATTTAAAATCCTTTTTCTCACATACAAGGTCTTGAACAATTAGGCCCCATCTTATCTTAAAGACCTTACAGTACCGTATCACCTTAATAGAGCCCTTCACTCTCAGACTGCTGGCTTACTTGTGGTTCCTAGGAAACTTAAACCCTGTGACCACATATAGGGACATTACATTTTGGCTTTGGTGCACCTTATACTTCATTCTGCTCAGTAGTGTTAGATTTAGATTTAGAATAATTTATTAATCCCCAAGTGGGGAAATTCATTTGTCCGACAGCAACTACACAAAACATCACCAGCCACCCTCAGTGTAGCCCGACATGAAAAACATAACACAAATGAGACACAGGCAATAAACCAAATAAGATTTTGTTAAGCCATGTTGATTTTGCTAGGTTATGCTCCAAATAATCCCACTGTCCACATCTCAGGACATTTTTTTTCCCCGCAAAAGTATGTTAAAACCATGTAACAAAATACAACTTCCTGTTCAAAGAGGAAGCTTAGTTTATATACATAGCAGGTCCTGCTAATCACTAATATCTAGGAGACATTAAAAATGCATCGCAAACAGGAGCTCAGGTCTCCGGAGGCTACAAGTAAAATTGGAGGCAGAGCCTTCAGCTTTCAGGCCCCTCTTCTGTGGAACCAGCTCCCAGTTTGGATTCGGGAGACAGACACCCTCTCTTTTTTTTTAAATTGGCTTAAAATGTTCCTTTTTGATAAAGCTTATAGTTAGGGCTGGATCAGGTGACCCTGAACCCAACCTTAGTTATGCTGCAATAGGCCTACGCTGCTGGGGGGTGCCAATGATGCATTGAGTGTTTCTTTTTCACTCACCTGTTTTCACTTTCTGTGTTTATACACCAACTCTGCATTTAATCATTAGTTATTATTAATCTATGGCTCTCTTCCACAGCATGTCTTTTGTCCTGTCTCCCTCCCCTCATCCACTGGTTGGAACACATCTCTCCCTATTAAAATGGAGTTTTTCCTTCCCACTGTCACCAAGTGCTTGCAGATATTTCACGCTTATTCTTGAGAAACCTATCTGTGTATTAAACAATTAAATGGACCATTATTACCACCAAACTCTCTGCCATTTATTCCTGGCAGGGTTTTACTGCCCTTTTTGGCTCAAAATAGCTGGTTAACTGAGACTGGTGAGATTAACGAGCCTTTAAATCAAAACAATAATGTTGTAGGGGGCTGAAAGGTGCTAAAATTCTTTTTAAACACACACAAAAATAACTCAATGATTTTAATACTTTTTAGCTGATCTGAGCTGCACATTTCAAGGCAAAACTGAAATTTTAGCAGTTGGCAGCAAGCCTGTTGTATGCAAGTGCGGCGATTATTACACAAGACTAGAGCAAAACCTGCAGGCGGCAGCACCCACTGACCCTGGCACATGTGCAACAGGGGCGAAAGGGAGGGTGTGGGTGTTGGCGAGGTCTCAGGTGGAGCTGGTTGGCAGAGAAGCCCTGAGTTGGTTTTAGCCTGAAGCTTGGCTGCTCCAGTGGTTAAGGGGATTATACACTGATCTGTGCCTTGTGAAGAGCAGAGGGCTGATTAACACCACTGCAAGGTTAAAAAGCTCCAGTTAATCTGTGTTGCGTGTGGTGGGCTCAGATGGCCCCTTCCCACTTCCAGAGTAGTAACTGATAAGGAGTTTCATGTCAATGGCAGAGGTGACAGTGAAAGTGGAAAGGGAGATGGAGAGGTGTGCCTGCTCTGGTGGTTTTTGCATTTGGTAATACAAAATATCATCTGTGGTACTGCATTTGAGCACAGCGTAGCAAAGAGCAGCTCTTCTGGGGACTTAGAGTCTTCAAGCCCATCTGCTTGCTATAAAGACAGGCGTTTACCTACGGGGTTACAAAGAGATCCATGAGCACACAGGTTGCATGAATTGCTGAAATGATGATGGTAGTGTGCATGTGTGTAAAAAAGAGACACACTGCAAAACCAGCTAAAGATAAAAATCCCTTTTTAAGTGCACACATTTGCTTTTTTTCTTAGTCCAGTTTCACATTTCGCTGTACGTTTTAGAAAAACACTGGCGTAGAATCTCTGTCAAATTTCCAAATAAAGACCCAGTGATTCCCAGAATTCCAATTAATCGTTTGTGCAGCACATCAGTCTGAAGAGAGAGTGATGCTTTCAATGACAAAAAAAATTGTTAAGAAAGAAAGAAAGAAAGAAAAACAATGAAGTACTTAAGTTCACACTGAGTTATTCATTCAAGAACATTAAACTGAAGTTACTGTATTTTAATAGTATTTTTTCTTCTCTGTTTTCCCCTTTAATGGCATAATGGAAAATATTCCCCCCAAAAGTCATTCTGAAACTATTAAAAAAATTACCAAGTCACATATTAGATGAATGAAATGACCATTTTACTTCCCATGGGAATCCATCATTCACTCAGATTCACTTCTTCAAAAAAGTGGCACTTCTGCCCCGTTCGTACCACCCAGGTGCATCTTTTGTATCTTGGTAGCCGCTGGGAAATGCAAAGAATAAACACTGCTGCTAGAATGATAATGTGATGAAACTGTGGGAAGAGATGGGAGAAAGATGAGTGTTATTTTAGGCTCTGAAAGAAATCTAAAGAAAATCCAGCATTAAACTTTAAACTGAGCAGGAAATGAGATGTTTTCCCCCACTTCCCAGCATACTCTTTGCATCTGGTAAGACATGAGAGACTAAAGTCAAAGGAAAGACAGGAGATTTTCTGATAAGTAAAACACTACAGAAAACAGAGGAGAAGGTGAAACACATGCTGAGAACAGAGTGAATTTGTCTTGGTCACAAATGTGTGTACATAAGCATGAGAATTTATCTGAGACTTCGAAAACCCCTTCCATATCAGAGCTGAGACTGATATTCAGGTACCTCTGCGGGATATGCGACAGAAAGATCGAAAGACTGAAAAACAGAGAACAAAATAAAGAGCTAATGAAAGAGTGAAAGAAAGAAAGAGTGAAAGAGAGCAAAGAAAAAAGCAAAGAGTGAAAAAAATGAAAGTGCCAAAGAAATGAAGAAAAAGAAAAAAAAACTTAAAAAAGAGTGAAGAAATAATTTTTTAAAGAGCGAAAAACAGGTGCAAGAAATAAAAAAAAAAGAGCTAAGAAAAGAAAGATCCCCCCAAAAAAGTGAAAGGGAATAAAAGAGGGAAGAACAGAGTGGAAGAAAGTGAAAAAGAGTGAAGAAAAAGCAAAAATGAAAGCAAAAAAATTAGTGAAAGAAAGCATGAAAGAAAAAGTGGAGAAAAAGAGTGAAAAATTAAGAATGAGCAAAAGAAAGAAAGAAGTAGACAGTCTTGCTGCAGGGTCTCACCAGCCAAGATGAAGATGAGTTCTTAGACAACACCCATCTTCAGATTTGACCATTGCATCGTATGTCAGCAGCACAGCTGTAATATGTGATATAAAGCTATGAACACCTTAAAAAGAATTCAAACGGTCTTTGTGGAAAAGATCACGCTACAGGAACTCTCTTCAAGACTTTCCATTGACACACACAGAGTCACAAGGTGAAAACTGTACCAGCCACGCTGTCATGGCTGATAAATTGAAGGAACGCTGGAAGAAAGCCCTGCTGTTCTTCAGCTTGGCAAAGACTGTGGACGGCAGCCCGCAGGGATCTGTGACGGCTTTGGCTACCTTTGATATGTTGATTAACGTTTGCCTCTGAGAAACCGAGGCTGCCGCTGAATTCAAATCAGAGCACTGCTGCTTTTTTTTTTAAGTACAAAATAGCACAAATTATCAAACAAATTATCCTGCAAGTGACACACAAATGTGTCACTATGTGAGAAATTATTGGAAAAAAAGTTGTTGTTTTTTAATTGTATTGTATTGTTTTTTATTTTTTTATTGTAGGGTCTTAAATGATGTGTTGGCTGCCCAGATTTTTCAGTTCCAGGGTTTGGAGTGAGATCACTTGGTTAGTTGCAATTAGTTAGTTGCAATGTTGAAATGAAAAATGCAGCTGTCTGTACGGAGAAGAAGCAAATTCCAGTTGCAGGAAATCAGAGTCAGACAACAATAACATGAGACAAAAAATCAAATGTTTTTATTTAAGTTTTGAGTGAGAAACTAGCCACCAGTTATACTCTGAAATTTTGGGAAGTTTGATTAATGAATGGATTAAAGAAATAAAATATGAGGTGTTATGGTAGAGATGGTGGGTCACTGAGTTTCTAGTCTTTATGCTAAACTGCATCCCAGCTTGACTCCATTAAAATAGCAGATATGTCTATTTTTTTTTACAGTGTAATTTAACAGAATTTTTCCCATAATTTTTTTATAGAACTTTCTTGTAAATTTTTAAATACATGAAATAGCAATAAAATTTAATAGAGTTTTACTTGAAGAGTATAACGAATATAGTTTATTGTCTCAGCTTCCTGAAATCCTGCATTTCTTTCAAATGACTTCTCAGACGTTCTGTTGTGTAGAAGTTTGTGAGACCATGTCCCTTCTGCTCCCTTCGTTTATGAAATGTGAATAAAGATTTTCCTTATGCATTTATGCCTGTTACAGATCTTGTTCAATGCAGCTCATTTTTTAACTTTTGCTCTCATTTAGAATAAAACAGATAATCGTGAGGCAGCTATGATCGTGAGTAAAAGAACTTAATGCTAATGCTGACATGCATTATGAGTATAATTTGGAAGTGATCTCATTGCACCTCCTTAAACAGTGTGAAAGCGTTACATGAATATACATCTTCCAGACAATCGCGCTGACCCTCCTGCCTTTTTGTCTTCCCTTCCCAGAGCCTTGCCACCTGGGAGTCAGAGAACAAAATTCATTGTCAGCAGACTCTGGTGGATGGTGACGGTCCCAAGACCTACTGGACCCGAGAGCTGAATGGAGATGAGCTCATACTGGTGAGCGCACGCCAATAAGTCATCTTCTCACTGAAAGCCTCCTGACAGATTACTGCTGCAGCTGCTTAGAAATAAAAACTCTTCTTGCACAAAAGAAGCAAAGCCTGGGCTAAAGGAAGAGAAAGACAAAGAAGTTAGGAATGCTCGTAGCAAAATGTTACTTTAAGCAGACAGAGAGGAGGATCTGTATGGTTCGTCTGTTTTGTGGCCTGTTCTCGTGGAGACCCAGAAGACATCAGATGCATTAAGATGTGCCTCTCGAGCAGCTAGTGTACTCTGCTTGAGAAATGGTTAATAAAACGAGGCAGTAAGTGTATGAAGTCACCCTGGAGATTCATCCATAAAGGAAATGAGAGAGGCTGTTTCCCAAGGAGGCAAGCTTTCATCTACCCCACAGAGAGATGTGAAAAGAGAACAAGAGGGGCTGCTACGCTGACATTGCAGTAATACCCCCTGTATTTAGCCAGATTAATATAGGCAGGAGTCAATGGGTCTTAAGCCCCTGAAATGATGTGCAGGGGAGCAGAGCAATGCACAGGAGCAGTTCTCAGGGACTCAACAGCTTTCTCGTCTCAATGTTCAGCGCTCCCACACTCAGCTCTGTTGTTCTTATAATACGAATGTCCAAAAAGCAAAAGCTTGAAACAATATGGAAGGTTTAGATGATGAAAAGGTCATCACAGAATGTTTGCGTAGCTTTATGTTACAGGCCAGAATTAAGCACTAGCAAGAAGAGGAGAAACAGCTTTAATCAGACCCTCAGCGTCTAAATTGCATTTTGCTTGAAGCTCCTCATTGTTTGGACTGATAAGCTGAGAAGGAAGAATATATGAATTCTTCTTGAGGTGATAAAAGCAAAATGTTTTACAGCGCTTGTCCCTCTGGTGACACCTTGGCCCTGCTGCCCTGGAGGAGCTGAGGCTTTCACACACTCATGGAGAGCGAGCTTGCTGAACTGTGACAGCAGCTCAGTCCGTGTGTTTCCTAGCTCTTCTCACCTCACATGTCCTCGCACGCCGCTGTGCAATCACAGTAGCTCGGCGCCACATTTTTTTGAGTTTAAAGATAGGTTCACACTATGAAATTGCCTCTCGGTGCATCTTGCCATTAATCACCTTAAAGAACTGTCCCGCTTTTCGTGCCCCAGCAGGCTGACAGCAGCAGTGTAAGCATGAAGGGTGGCAAGAAAAAACAGTGAAAAAGAGTAAAATAAAGAAAATCAAATCAAAACACAATCAGTGAAATTTTCATTTTTACGTCTTCATGTGCACTAAGACCTGAAGCAGTAAGACACAACAAGGAACAAGGCGTGCGTGAAACTACTAAGGCGGGGCAGACACTCACAAAGGATGTACAGGAGACACAAGGAAAAGCAGTTATTACAATAAGATGGAAATGGAAAACCAGTGGGACAGGGAAACACTGGGAACACCAGGAAAAACAAGATATGAAGAAACACAAGAAACAAACTAAAGAGAACCTGGGACCATGAAAGAAACAGACCAAACACTCTATGAATCGGTAAATGTAGTCAATATTCCTGAATTGAAGCTGAAAGCCTACACGCTTGATTGCTTTGTTTCAAAATCACTGGGGTAATGTACAGAGTCCCATTTGTAAAAAGGATATAGCTTATCCAAATACTTAATGTACCCATACATCTAAAACAAAAAAAAAGAAGCCTTTTGAGCTGCTCCTCTAAATGAAACAAAATATCCAGATATCATTTAGCAAACTACATCAGCTCAATTTCCCATGCATTAAAATACAAAAACACTGACAAATAAAAGAACATCTTTTCTCATTTTTCAGCATGTGATGAAGCAGCACTGAGATCCTGGAAGATTTCAAGCATCTCTAAAAAAAAAAAAAAGAAAAAGAAAAGGGCTAGGGATTGCAAAGCAATGATCCGACTGTGGCGCTTAAGTGGGGCACATTTCCATATGATTTGCATGATCCGTTTAATTGGTTTAGTCTGGAAATACTTGAGGGATGAAGTGGTGTGGATGTCTTTTTGCAGCTGCATCATCCTGAAGTAAAATCAGAGAGCAGAAGATTGGGCTCAAGCCTGTGCATAAATCAGTCATTAAGAAGTTTCCTTTGGTTTCGTCATCAGCAGTGTGTGGTAGACCCAGACTGATGAGCATAAATTTGACTCTGATGTAGTGACACGTACATCACTGTTAAAAGGATTTCCTCAACATTTTAGGAATTGTTTATTTTTTCAGTGTGAAGCCAAAATCTCAAAGTGTGTAAAGAAGCCTCTGTAATCTTATTCTCTTTATACCATCGTAGCCCAACAATGCAGATTGTGGTTTGGTGCAAAATTCAAAGCAAAAATACTTCATATGGAGAAAGTAAGTGGATTCTTAAAGCCTTTGGAAGAATCTATCGCTTTCAATATTAATGCCTAAATGGGCAAAAATGAAAGGAAAACTATTAATATGAGCACACGTGCACTGCAGACCTGAACTTTTCTAGATGTTACTTGACGAAGGCGTGCGTAGACAAGGATGCAGTTAGGGGTGAAAAGTGGGGTCTGGTACAGCACCACCCCTGACTCCCCCTCATATACCTCAGTGTTTTTTGGCCACTGCCTAACTTCCCCTAACCCATTTACTTTACAAAAGTGAACTTAAAATAAAGGATGTGTAGCTCTTCTGCTGCTACTCAACAGAATAAATCTATTTGCAGCCATCAGCAGACTTCATTTTGCATTACTTTGCAACTGAATCCCGTGCCTCAGCGTGGCCACCATATTGGTGCGGGGTAGCTACATCTCCTAGTGGATACTTTTGGAGGTGGCCAGTCTGTCCAAATTCATTTAATTTTAATTCACTGCAATTTAAACAGTTGTTTAAATGGTCTGAGAGAAGACTTTGATATCCACTCTTGGTCCCACCTGTGCCACTCCATTTAAAACTATTTTAAACTTTGTGTGTGCGCTTATTTGCTCACACACAAAGTGAAAAAGTTGAACTGTGTTAGGCGAACGTGTTTGTTGGATTCCTAAAGTGCCAAAAAAGTGCATGCTCCCTTTAAAGTTGTGGGCATTTAAAGTTTCAGATAGCGAAGGATTTTTTGGAAGGTTTACGGATGCAACAGTTTGTCGAAGCAACACAGCACACATTTTTCAAATGTGAAAATTATGAGGTCTAATCACTATCACATGGCTGACATTATCTTTTTGTCTCCTCCAGATTTTTGGGGCGGACGATGTAGTGTGCACAAGGATTTATGTCCGGGAGTGAAGCGCTACAACCTTCATTAGACTGAGGCAGACGCCCATTTGGGCCACAGCTCATTTAAACCCAACACTCTGTCATGCTAACATGCTAACACATTTCTGAAGTATCCTGTGTTATCTCTCAGTATAAGCCTGCATAGTATCCAATAGCAATGTCTCTGTAATCTGGTTAATAGTAGTGAGTATTGTGTCTGCAGTACAGTAGCTGGGTATCTCCATGTCCATACATACAATCCTGGTGTCAGCTGTTTATGTAGGATTTAGTCATCAGTTGCATCAATTAAATATTCATGTTCAATTAGAAGACACAATAAAAATGGAACAAATGGTGTCTGCGTTCATTTCTTCTACTTTGACCATGCATGGACAAAGTTACAAGACATTACAGCTCAATGCAGTGCTCACATATTTTTGATTAAGTAAGTAAGGCAAGAAAAATAAGTAACCTACATTTATCTACATCTTTAGTGTTACAGAGTTTCCTCATAGAGTTTTTCCAATTACTTTTCTTCACCTGGCAGGTCTCTTCTTTTTCTTCTTTCTTTTCATTTAAATTTTTTTGTGTAGAGTGGCAGCTTACAGCATCAGACATCTTAAGACACTGAACAGTTTAAGATAAAGACCCTACAAATTTAGAGAGAGAACCCCAGCGATCAGACAGTCACGTAAGGAAGTGCTTGACAACAATGGTGAAGAAGAAATCTCCAACAGGGAGGGACAGCTGTGCATCAGTGACATATAAACATTCTGTGAGCGTCCATCCATCAGTCCGTCCGTCCTTCCATCCATCCATCCATCCATCCATCCATCCATCCATCTTCTTCTGCTTATCCGTGGCAGGGTCAAGGGAGCAGCAGCCTAAGCAGAGAAGCTTAGACCTCCCTCTCCCCAGCCACCTCCTCCAGCTCATCTGGGGGGACACCGAGGATACCGAGGTGTTCCCAGGCCAGCCAAAAAATATAATCTCTTTAGTGTGTCCGGGGACTGACTTATCTAATGTCCATTCATCGTGTTCTTTGGCCCTCATTGATTCTCTTCCTCTTGTTGTCCTTACTTAGAAGTGGCTTCTTTGCAGCAATTCAACCATAAAGTCTAAATTCAAGCAGTCTTCTCTGAACAGTTGATGTTGAGATGTGTGGGCAACTTGAACTCTGTGACACATTTAGGTGGGCTCTTATCTGGGGTGCTGTTAACTTGTGGTTTCTGAGGCTGGTAACTGCTGAACTTATCCTGTGCAGCAGAGATAACTCAGGGTCTTCCTTTCCTGGGGCGACCCTGATGAGAGCCAGTTTCATCACAACGTTTGATGGTCTTTGCAACTGCACTTGAGGATACTTTCTAAGTTCTTGAAATGTTTCTGATTGACTGACCTTCATTTTTTTTTAAAGTAATGATGGACTGTTGTTTTTCTTTACTTAGTTGAATAGTTCTTGCCATAATACGGATTGGAACATTGCTCAAACAGGGATATTCACTGTATACCAAATCTACACCTGATGGTCTTAAACATATTAAGAAATTGAAGAAATGAACTCTTGACGAGGCACAGCTGTTAACTGAAAACCATTCCAGGTGACTGAGAAAATGCCAAGGTGTGCAAAGCTGTCATCCAAGCAAGAGGTGCCTACTTTGAAGAATCTAAAATATAAAACGTATTGTGGGTTAACCCTTTTGTGTTTGCTAAATAATTCCATACGCATTTCCATACGCATTAATACTACATTCAACTAGGTTGAATGTAGTATTAATACTACAATGCAGACAATTTTGAAATAATGAAAAACCACTGAATTAAAAGATGTGTCCAAACTTTTGACTGCAAATATAGGAAGTTAGAGAAATTCTCTAACTTCCTATATTTGCAGTTTCTAGGCGCTTCTAGAAGATGAGGGTTTTCCGGTCCGTCTTGCTCCCTCTCCATGCTCAGGGGGCGTCCTTCACAAGGGAAACTCTTGCGCTCTTTCTATTCGCTGAAACCATAGGTGTGTCAGGGTATGCGCTTTCTCACTGCCAGTTGTCAGTCATGAGGTCACTTCCTGCGGGCGTGAGCACCAGGGCTCTGCTTTGTATGGACGTGGTGGGGGATTTTTGACAGCGGCTGCAAGGGGAGCCAACGAGGACGTGGTTGGTGTCGGTGAATATTTCACTCCTTCGTCGCTCCTCTCTCGCTCTTGCGCTGACCGCTTCCCAGCCCTCGGAGATTTCCGAAGACATGGCGCCCTCGGTTTGCGTTATCTGCTGTAAGGTACAAGTCTTCATGTGGACTTTGATTTATAAGTGAAACCCTCTTTGCAGCAGCTGAGCCTGTCTGTGAGGGAATGTTGTGTTAGTGGCACAGGGATGGCTGCAACCTACAAGCAGTGTGTGTTTTTTTTTTGCCCATTTGTCATGCCCAGATTTGTCGTTTGTCTCTAATTTCTTCCAGGGTTATTGTTATTGTATGGAGGGAGGGTGTGGGGTTGGGGGTAAGCCGTTTTCAGCTTGTACGCCTGCGCAGCTTGAACGGCTCTTGCTCATCAATAGGCAGCATCTCCCTGTGATGTAAGCTATTCATTAGTGAGCCATGCACACAACACAAAGCCTATTTATTGTCTTGTTTGCACGGCCGATTTCTGAAGACGCAGTGATTGCTTAAGCGATTCGAGCTGTTCTTTATAAAGGCCTCTGGTCAGTATGTTTGATGCAGGGATGGGGACAATGATTTCAAAGGGTTAATGCAGTGTTGTTCGTTCAGTCAGCTCTGAGGCATAGGGCAAAACACCTGCTTATATTGTAACTATTGATTTTCATTAAGTCAATCAAGAAGTTTTGTTTTATCAATGCTTAAAAAGATATTTTCTATTATGCAGACCATGTTGTATACCTTTATCACATAGTACAAAAAATATTTGTGACAGTGAGCGAGTCAGAAGGTGTGACAAGGGTCATGGCTGGATGGGTAACAGTGATGCGCCTCACTTGCTGGCTTGATGTGCAGCCAAGAAATGTTGGATTTTTATTGCCTGTGAGCAGTGTTTAGTACTTTTATAGCACAGCGGGGGGGGGGGGGGGGGGTAAAGGAGGA
>VUQJ01044756.1:14609-28099 GCA_015108635.1 Andinoacara biseriatus | reverse complement strand
CTCTAAATTTAATGTCAAAACACTTTTTTAAACTTTCTTAGCAGTACTGAGTTCCATAATACATATTGTATCTTCTTACAAACGTTCTGAATCATACGAAAATCTCGTAAATAGTACTCATTTGAAAATATGTTTTTAAAAGACAGCTATTTGAGCGCCAACGTTATCGGAATTAGTGACGAGATTACCGTGAGTGATTCGTCTGTTGAATAAACGATCTTCGTTTTTCCGGTTCGCACCCCTGTGCTCTCGCGGGAACTCCAGGAACGCGCCAAAATAGGAAAACACCAGCCGAGTGGGTGACAGGGACAGAGAGTGCTAGAAGACAAACCTTTGAAAAAATAAAAATAAAAAAAGCTGAAGTATTTTCAAATGCGGCTTAACGCGCACATTTAGGTATTTTATTTTAGTGTTTTGGAGCCGGAACACCGAGATAGAAGATGGTTCTGCAGAACAGTGGGCGATACAAAGCGGACCGAGGACCGAGCGGAGATCAGGAAAACCAGTAAGTTCAGCAGCTCCAACAGATCAAAAAGTATTTTATGGCATTGTTGTGAAGCAGATGGCAGGAGGCTAGTGGGAATTTAGTGTTGTGTTATGTGTGTTTGAACCAGGGATGACGGCTCCTCCATATCAGCCCTTAAGCGGCTGGAGCGCAGCCAGTTCACCGACGAGATGGACGCCCGCTTCGGTTTCGACAGGATGAAGGAGCCGGGAGAGAAAACCGGCTGGTTGATCAACATGCACCCTGTGAGTCCGCGCAGTGGGAGCCTATTTAGTTTCTTTATGTATAGTGCAAAGTCAAACTAAGTATTATTTTGATCGTCTGCATTTCTAGACCGAGATCCTGGATGAAGACAAGCGGATGATCAGCGCAGTGGACTATTATTTCATACAGGAGGATGGAAGCAGGTTCAAGGTGTGTTTGGGTAAAAGCACGGTGTTGTAGGGCAGCTTATTAAATGTTCTACATTTTACAATTTCTCTGCTCAGACATATTCATCCTCATTTATTCTGTCTGTAGGTGTCTCTGCCCTTCAAGCCATATTTTTACATTGCTACGAAAAAGGTACGTTATTGACTGTGATTTGGTTCTTTTGTTGATTAAACATGTTTTTAAGAAAAGTAAACAAAACAAAACTTGCATTTCCAGAACTGTGAGAGAGAAGTTATTTCATACTTGTCGAAGAAATTCCAAGGAAAGTTGGCAAAGCTTGAAATCCTCCCAAAAGAAGACCTGGATCTGGTGAGTTTTAAGAGAATTTAAGTCATTTATATTATTTAAGAAAGTACTGTTTTTGTGCTGCATTTGTATATACATACATACATACTTATTAACTTTACGTATTTGATTATTTATTTATTGGATTGACCTCTGGTGGAGGTCTTTTGAATATAGTGAACTCATTGTCATGTTAAAGAAACCAGTTTGAGATGGCTTGGGCTTTGTGACATGGTGTGGTATCCTACTGGAAGCAGCCATCAGAAGATGGCTACACTGTGGTTAAAAGTGATGGACATGGTCAGGTATACTGTGGTGTTTAAACAATGCTCAGTTGGTACTAAGGGGCCACCAGCAGCCTGAACTATTGACACAAGGCAGGATGGCTTCATGCTTTCATGTTATTTACCCCAAATTCTGACCCTACTGTCTGAATCTCACAGCAGAAATTGTGACTCATCAGACCAGGCAATGTTTTTCCAATCTTTCGTTGTCCAATTTTGGTGAACTGTGTGAATTGTAGTTTCAGTTTCCTGTTCTTGTCTGACAGCAGTGTGGTCGTCCGCTGCTGTAGCTCATCTGCTTCAAAGTTTGACATCAGTGGTGCTTTTCTGCACACCTTGGTTGTAACAAGTGATTATTTAAGTTACTGTTGCCTTCTCATCAGTTCAAAGCAGTCTTGCCATTGTCCTTTAACATCTGACATTAACAAGGCATTTTCCCCCAGAGAAACTGCACATTTTCTCTTTTTCAGATAAGTCTCTCAAATCCCTCTGAAATACTCAGACCAACAACCATGTCACGTTTACAGTCGCTTAAATCACCTTTTTGCCTCATTCTGATGCTTGGTTTGAACTTCAGTAGGTCGTCTTAACCTTCTGAAGTTCAGACATTGAGTTGCTGTCATTTCATTGGCTCATTTAGAAATTTGAGACAGTAAGCAGTTGAATAGAGTTCAGAAATTCAGATATTGTAATATCATTACATTGAACAAGCTGCAGTATACGACGCTATTGGCTGCTAGTGGTGTTGATTTCATACAGCCACTCACGTGCTGATTTTGCCGATGTGTTCTCTCCAGCCAAACCACCTAGTTGGACTAAAGGGAAACTACATCAAGCTGGAGTTCAGCACTGTGGATGATCTCATCAAGGTCAAGCGTGAGATTGCCCCGGCAGTACGCAAGAACCGGGAGAGGGAGCAGTCCAACGATGCCTACACCTCAATGTTATCAAGGTATCACCAAAACCTTCAATCCCATTAGGTTCCTTTTAAGGTTCCTGCTGACATTTCCAGCCTAATAATGACTCCTGGCCACCTTTTTTTTTTCTTCCCCTCTCAGCGCCTTATCAGGTGGACACGTGACCTCGGTGGATGAAGATGGGATGTCAAAGAGTATTTCAGATCAGTTAGACAACATAGTGGACATGAGAGAGTATGATGTGCCTTACCATGTGCGTGTGTCCATTGACCTGAAGATCCATGTGGTAAGAGTAGTTTTTCTTTTTGTTTTTGAGGTGTTTCTGTGCACCTCTTCAGACTAAACTCAACATCCTCGATATGTGCTCTTCTAATCCTTGCCATCTTTACTTTTCAGGCTCACTGGTACAATGTTCGATACAGAGGCAGTGCATACCCCCCAGAGATTGTACGGAGAGACGATCTTGTGGAACGACCGGTATTTATTTCATTCAGGGTTCTACTGAAGGAGTTTTTCAGAGTTTTTCCCATTAAACATTGTTTCATTTGGTTTGTACCTGTAGGACCCTGTTGTTTTGGCGTTTGATATTGAGACCACCAAACTTCCACTGAAATTCCCAGATGCAGAGACGGATCAAATTATGATGATCTCGTACATGATAGATGGACAGGTGAGGTTCATTTAACTTTCATTTATAAAGTTTGTGTTATGTTCCTGTTCGTAATATCTTATAAAATCTTTGTGTTTTCACGTAGGGGTTTCTAATCACAAACCGAGAGATCGTCTCTGAGAACATTGAAGATTTTGAGTTTACTCCCAAACCTGAATATGAAGGCCCTTTCACTGTTTTTAATGAGGACAATGAGGTATGTGGCCACTAAACGTAAAGCATTGGTTCTCTAACAGGCTACTGTGTGTTTCTCTCAGCATAACAACACATTGTAACGGTTGCAGGCAGCCCTCATTCAGAGGTGGTTTGATCATGTTCAAGAAACAAAGCCAAACATCTTTGTTACCTACAATGGAGACTTCTTTGATTGGTAAGCTTTTTTCCTGTTTCTATAGAAGCCAGGTTCTTACTTTAAAGGTGCAATACGTACAATGCCTTATTCTGGAAAGGGTCACTACCATCTCCTAGTAGAGAACACAGAGGCTGCTCTGGATCTTCAGCAATGCTGCTTTGTTTTTGTTTTTTTAAGTCAAACTGTCTTTAATTTACACAAAGACATCAGATAAACTGGTGTTTGTGTTCACTGTAGTCAAACTCTGCTTCAGTATAAAAATCATCCTACAGCGAACTTGTATGATGATCCGCTCAAGAAGCGACACAAGCTCATCTTCTTGCGGGAACCAAGCCGTCTTCTCTCCAGTTTCCTGATCCCACTGAAGTCCAGAAGAAGAGATATAATATGCAATAGCACAGTGCTTTGTGTTAATTTGCATAGGTATTTGCCTACACAGAGTGAAGGATTATGGGCATGCAAACTACGCAGGCAAGCTTGGATGACACTGTGTGTCAGTCAAATGCTGATTGGTTGAAAAATGGACCGGCAGTGGAAGGGGAGTGAAGTTTACCACAAAGGGGAGAGGCGTGGAGAGAAAAAAAAAGTACATCAAAGATCAGTAAAGAAGCCCGAGGAGCACCAACAGTGGCTGCAGTGGACACTTTTCATTGTTTTTAAGCTCTTGGTTTCACTTCAGCTCAAGCAAGAGTAGACCAAACACCAGTTGCTTGTGACACTAAACAGCTACAACATGTAGATGATGGTCTGCAAAGTTGTGCACAATACTGACTATTAATCCTGTCATCACTTGCCAAGAGACTCAGGGATTCATCGCTGAGTTTACAGTTTATCTATCTGTTCCTGATTGACATGATTAACAGGAGGTCATAGATTGTATAAAATACCAAAAATGCCTTAAACTAAAAACTGTTAATACTTTTCTGAATGTTTTAAAACTGATTATATTTGATACATCACTTTTAATTATCGTTATTCTGTTTAACTTTCATCTCGAACTTCCACCTTTCTCATATTGTTTTGACTCTCCAGGCCATTCGTTGAGACTCGGGCTGGCCTTCATGGACTGAGCATGCACAGGGAGATTGGTTTCCAGAAGGATAGCCAGGGAGAGTACAAGGCCAGTCAGGCGATCCACATGGATTGCTTAAGGTGTGCACAATTTTTACACTCTTAAAATTGTATGCTTATTAAGTTGTGTTAAAACCTCCGTATCCTGTGGCAGGTGGGTAAAGAGAGACAGCTACTTGCCGGTGGGAAGTCACAATCTGAAGGCAGCAGCGAAGGCTAAACTGGGCTACGACCCGGTGGAGCTCGACCCAGAGGAGATGTGCCGCATGGCAACTGAGGAACCGCAGGTACAGAAATGTTCTTTATAAATGTTATTTATAAAATAAAGAATTAAATTTTTAGACAGGGATGTTGCATTTCCATTAACTTTCCTTTCTCTATGTTTCTGTCAGACATTAGCAACTTATTCTGTGTCAGATGCTGTGGCCACATATTACCTGTACATGAAATATGTTCACCCCTTCATCTTCGCTCTGTGTACCATCATCCCCATGGAGCCTGATGAGGTTTGTCTATGGCGTGTATTGCAAAAGAGTGTGTAAATTTATCTTAAAACAAAAACTGCATTTTACTAATTATTCATTCCTTTTCTTGCATTATTTCTGTTTCTTTCTGTTTCAGGTGCTCCGTAAAGGTTCAGGAACTCTGTGTGAAGCTTTACTTATGGTGCAGGCCTTCCACGCCAACATCATCTTCCCCAACAAGCAGGAGCAGATCTTCAACAAACTGACAGACGACGGCCACGTCCTGGACTCTGAGACTTACGTGGGCGGTCATGTGGAGGCGCTGGAGTCAGGAGTGTTTCGCAGTGACATCCCCTGCCGTTTCAAAATGGTACCGTCTGCTCACTTCAAAAAGCTAATTCTTTATGAGTGCTTTTGTGGGGGTTTTTTTAAAAACATCGCTTTTGTTTTGGTGTTGTAACAGAACCCGGCTGCATTTGACTTCCTGCTGCAACGAGTTGAGAGAACGATGCGTCATGCCGTTGAGGAAGAGGAGAAAATCCCTCTGGACCAAGTCACCAACTTTAATGAGGTGTTTTTTTTTTGGGTTTTTTTTACATAGTGTGTGCGTCTTTTTGATTTGTCATTTTATTTTGTTGAGCTTCAAGTTCAGAATTAACTCTGGTATTTTCTCAGGTTTGTGACGAAATTAAGAAAAAGCTGATGTCTCTCAAGGAGGTTCCAAACAGGATTGAATGTCCTCTCATCTACCATCTGGACGTTGGGGCGATGTACCCCAATATTATTCTCACCAACCGCCTTCAGGTTAATATTATTTTGTTTTAAAAATGCTTACATATAGAGAAGCATCAAATTCAATCTTTATTTTCTAATTTTATAGCCATCTGCTATGGTTGATGAGGCCACTTGTGCTGCCTGTGATTTCAACAAGCCTGGTGCAAAGTGTCAGAGGAGGATGACCTGGCAATGGAGAGGGCAAATCAGTAAGTAATTTTTGTATAATTTTGTTCTGCTTTTAAGGAATTTGCAAAAAAAAAAAAATAAAAAAAAAAAAAAACCAAACGTTTCTCTCTGCAGTGCCTGCCAGCCGCAGTGAGTTCCACCGCATCCAGCAGCAACTTGAGTCCGAGAAATTCCCAGCACTGTTCCCCAATGGTCCACCTCGGGCCTTCCACACGCTCAACAGGGAGGAGCAGGCCAAACATGAGAAGAAACGTCTCGCAGGTTCTTCCTCTTTCCTTTTTTATGGCTCCTTGGAGTAGACTTTGATCATAAGTAATCAAAATTGTGGGTTGTCACAACATAGTTGGACCTGTCTTATTATTTATTTAATCAGACTATTGTAAGAAGGCCTATAAGAAGACTCATGTCACCAAGCTGGAGGAGCGAGTTACCACCATCTGTCAGAGAGAAAACTCCTTCTATGTTGATACTGTAAGAGCTTTCAGAGATCGGCGTTATGAATTCAAAGGACTTCACAAGGTATTCTAAAAAAAAAAAAAATCCCCTAAAGTCTCTACAGCTATTCAATCAAATTAAACATGATCTGTCTTGCTCAATAGAATTAGATGCTATTTACTGTTTTTGTTTTGTTTGTTTTTCCGGTGCTACCTTTGCTTTAGGTATGGAAGAAGAAACTTTCATCAGCGCAGGACAGCGGAGATGCCGCTGAGTTGAAGCGCTGCAAAAACATGGAGATCCTGTACGAGTCTCTTCAGCTCGCTCACAAGTGCATTCTCAACTCTTTCTATGGCTACGTCATGAGGAAGGGGTAGGAGTCGACTGCAGTTTTCATCAATCATCACGTATCCACTTGCACTGTTACTTGAGCCTGTCTCTGGAGTCAGTGCTGAGTGCTGCTGACTTGATGCTGTCCACTTTTTTTAAAACATTTTTTTTTATGTTTCCATCAGGGCCCGCTGGTACTCTATGGAGATGGCTGGCATTGTATGTTACACTGGAGCCAATATTATTACTCAGGCCAGAGAGCTCATTGAGCAAATAGGGTGAGTTGCTTAATGAAGATTTGACATTTAATATGAGGAAATATTTTATTGGTCAATGCAGGATGAGCTTGAAAGAGACGGAAAGCTTCCTTTTAATCAAGCTCCAACATGATGGTTTTTATCCTGTTTTTGTTTTTTTCCCTGTAACCCATGCGGTCAGGTTATTCAACTATAAAAATACTGCAATAAATTTCTCTGTGATGCAGGAGGCCTCTTGAGTTGGACACTGATGGTATCTGGTGTGTCCTCCCCAACACCTTCCCTGAGAACTTTGTGGTGAAGACCAGTAATGAGAAGAAGCCCAAGGTGACTATCTCCTACCCAGGGGCCATGCTAAACATTATGGTAAAGGAGGGATTTACCAATGATCAGTACCACGAGCTGGTTGACCCCGCATCCCTCACTTACAATATAAGAGCGGAAAACAGCATCTTCTTTGAGGTGGACGGACCTTATCTGGCAATGATCCTGCCAGCCTCCAAAGAGGAGGGCAAGAAGCTGAAGAAGAGGTATGGTGATTCTTTTATTAAATGATTTGTTGCCTTCATATGGGGATGTAATTAAGGTGGAATCAATGGGGTCTGTGTTCTTTTTAGGTACGCTGTTTTTAATGAGGATGGCTCGCTGGCTGAGCTGAAGGGTTTTGAAGTGAAGAGAAGAGGGGAGCTCCAGCTCATTAAGATTTTTCAGTCATCTGTGTTTGAGGCTTTCCTCAAAGGAACCACTCTAGAAGAGGTCTACGCTTCAGTGGCCAAAGTGGCTGACTACTGGCTGGATGTACTTTACAGCAAGGTACATATCTAAGAAAACTAGTCTCCAGTTACAAGGTTTTTTTATGTGCTATTTCTGAACTGTACCGTGCAACAGTTGCATGAGCAAAATCTTCACAGAAAATGCATCACAAAGAAGCTGACTGACACATTTCACATGTGACGCAGGCTGCCAACATGCCAGATGTGGAGCTGTTTGACCTGATTTCAGAGAATCGTTCAATGTCCAGAAGGCTTGAGGACTACGGAGAGCAGAAGTCCACGTCTATCAGCACAGCTAAGAGGCTGGCAGAGTTCCTGGGAGACCAAATGGTGAAAGACGCCGGTCTGAGCTGTCGCTACGTCATCTCCCGAAAACCCGAGGGTTCCCCCGTCACAGAAAGGTTTGACAACTGCTTGGAAAAATAAACTGACTGTGTATTAAAGATGGGTGTAGTCTCCTGGTCTGGAAACAGAAACCACTGAGGAAGATGTGATCTTTATATAATGACCAGCCAGGGACAGCAACTCCACTCATTTGATCTTTAATTTCGGTAAACACTCCATTTATGCTCTCAGTCACTAGTTTAAGGTCTTAGTAAATACAGAATAATGTTTATTTTGTAAATTATGGTCCCATATTGAACATGTTAGATGAAAAAGCAGGGTAACCTTTAGGTTGTGTCTTACCTTTAATCCACAAGTTGCTTTTTTGTCATTCACATTCACCCCTTGCGTGACGGTTGGGTGGCGACAGCCAAAATACTGATATTAAGACCTCAAAATGGCATCCATCCCTCATTTTGGAAAAATCTTTAGGACACAAGCAATTTCTAATAAGATCAGAAGTTAAAGGCACTGGCTGAATTATGTTTCTCTCCATCAGGGCCATTCCTCTGGCTATCTTTCAGGCAGAGCCCAGTGTGAAGAAGCATTTCCTTCGCAAGTGGCTGAAGATGCCCAGTTTGCATGACTTGGACATCCGCTCTGTGAGTTTTTAGGACCAGTTTAGATGTGAGCAACAAAATAAAAAGCTTTTATTATTTTCATTTTTTCGTGATTGTTTTGGGGCTTTTCCAGATCCTTGATTGGAGCTATTACATAGAGAGGTTGGGTAGTGCAATCCAGAAAATCATCACCATCCCGGCTGCTCTGCAACAGGTAAAAAGAACCCTAAAACAAAAACTTGTTTAAAAAAGGAGAAAATTTAATAGTCATTAAATTTCCACTTTTAATTGTTTCTGTTTATTCTAAGGTGAAGAATCCTGTTCCCAGAGTGAGGCATCCTGACTGGTTACACAAGAAACTCCTGGAGAAAAACGACATCTACAAGCAGAAGAAAATTAGTGAGCTGTTTACCAGTGAGGGCAAGAGACAGGTAAGGTTAACCTCACAGCAAGGTGTCCAATCACACTGTCAGTGCAATTTCTTTTGTGTATTGTTAACTAGTAAGCCTTTATTGTCTCTCTCAGATAGCCCATCAGCCTCTTCAAGCAGGCCAAGCTGCTGACATAGAGGATTTTGGGATGCCACCTAAACCCCTGCAGCCAGCCGTCCTCATCAGCACTAAGCGGAAGCGGGCATCACAGGGAGACGACAGCCAGGTGGAGTCTCAGGATTTGGAGCTCACGCAGTCCTGGAGAGAAATACTGGGACCGCCCCCTCCTATGGGAACAACACGGGTAAGAAAGCAGAAGACAAAGTATACATATACAGTATATTTTACATCTAATTTCAAATGCATTTATAGTGCATTTGAAATCCAATATGTTCCAGTAGTGCATGTTAAAAGGTTTAAACAACCATGTCTGTGCAGGAGGAACGTCTAGTGTGGCTGCGTTACCATAAGAAAAAGTGGGAGCTGCAGCTGAGGCAAAGGAAGGAGAGAAAAAAGAGGAGGCGGCTGCTGGATGGAGAAGTTCAACCTGTCGGTGGAGGAGTGATCAGAGATGGTCCCGTCACAGGCTTGGGAAGCTTCCTCCGCAGAACAGCTCGTAGCATCCTTGATATGCCGTGGCAAATTGTGCAGGTGGTGTAAAGCAATCCCAATATCATCCACAAATAATTCAATGAATATGAAAATCTGAAGATGATGATAAGATCTTCTGTTTTTGTTTTTCTGGGGGGTGTTTTTGCCTCTCAGATTGCAGAGACTAGTCACCCGGGTCTCTATAAGCTTTGGGCTGTGATTGGAAATGACCTCCACTGCATGAAACTCAACATCCCACGTGTCTTCTATGTCAACCAGAAAGTCCCAAAACAGGAGGAGGGAGCCACGTACAAAAAGGCATGCTACAAAAAAAAAAACATATTAAATAATGGATTGCCATCTATGTGAAGTGTGAAAGTCATAATAAGATATCTAAAGTAAATGTAACAGAATGGTGCAATTACAGGTGAACCGCATGCTGCCTCGATCCAACATGGTTTACTACCTTTATGAGTACTCTGTGCCAGAGGACATGTACCAGGAGCACATCAATGAGATCAACGCCGACCTCTCTGCACCAGACATTGAAGGGGTCTATGAAACACAGGTCTGTGTAATCTCCAGTGGTAGCATAATTGTGTACCACAGTAAACAGAATACAGCATAAGTAAGAGTTCCTCATCATTGATTTTTAGGTTCCTTTGCTGTTTCGAGCTTTGGTGCAGCTTGGATGTGTGTGTATGGTCAATAAACATGTTGTGAGGGATCTGGCCGGCAGGGAGGCTGACACATTCGATCTAGAGCATCTGGAGATGAGGTCCCTGGCCCAGTTTAGCTATCTGGAACCTGGTAAGATGCATCTAAGACACTTCAAAAGCTAGAAGTGCTGACAGCAGATTTTTGATGGTCCTGGCTGTCACAGCTTTATAATGACACCCTTATTTTTTATTTATTTATTTATTTTTAGATATTTATGATGACCAAAATGATCACATCTTTTTCTAGTAGAATAAAAACTGTTACACATCAAGTACTTGTGAATTTTACTCTGCAACGACTATGTTTGCAGGGAGCGTTCGCCACATGTACTTGTATCATCACAGCCAGGGCCACAAGGCTCTGTTTGGCCTCTTCATCCCCTCTCAGCGCAAAGCTAGCATCTTTGTCCTGGACACAGTAAGAATAACAGTCTTTCTTTGTGCACCTGCCATTTTGTTTACTTTCTGTTTTAATGCCAGAAAAGTTTTTTTTATTTATTGCAGTAAGAATAAAGCTCCTGATCAGTTGTTGATTTGTGTGGGGTTTTTTTTGTTTTTGTTTTTTTTTCAGGTTCGAAGTAACCAGATGCCCAACCTGAGTAATCTCTACACAGCTGAACGCACCGCCCTCCTGGAGAAGACGACGGAGGAGCTTTTGCCTCCAGAGAAACACACCTTTGAGGTGCGGGCTGAAAATGACATGAAGGCAATCTCGCGTGCGCTCCAGCGCATACTGTTAAACTACAAGGTAAAATACTCTGGATATTTTTAATACTTTAATGACTTGTAACATTTAACGTGTACGTTAAGTTTCTTCATGCGGCTAAATGTCTGCTTGGCTTGTTGCTGTTGACAGGAGGAGCGTCGTGGGCCCACCCTCATCGCTGTGCAGTCAAACTGGGAGTTGCGTCGATTGGCAGCAGGAATGCCAGTGCTCGAGGAGTTCCCGGTCGTGCCAGTGCATGTGCTCGATGAGATCAGCTATAATGTGCTGGACTGGCAACGACTCGGTGCCCGCCGCATGATCCGCCACTACCTCAACCTGGACAGCTGTCTCTCACAGGCGTTTGACATGGCCAGGTATGAGCTATAGGTTTCTGCTGAGTTTTCCCACATTTCCATCACACACAAGGTTGTTCCAGAGAGGATGGAAGACACTTTATTTTTATTTAAACCACTTGTTTCAGTCAGAAGCATCTACAAAGGTCTAACATGATCACTTTGTGGTTGTAGTCTGTAATAAAATGTTTACAGAGTCAGAAATTTTTGTTAAACATTTTTTGAAAGTGCATTTGAATTTCTGTTTTGCACTTTCAGATATTACCACTTACCTGTGGGCAACTTGCCACAAGATGTGTCTATCTTTGGCTCAGACTTATTCCTGGCAAGACATCTACGGAAACACAACCACCTGCTATGGCTTTCACCCACATCCAGGCCTGACCTGGGAGGAAAGGAGGCTGATGACAGCCGTCTGGTGATGGAAAGTGATGATAGGTGCTCTGTGGAAATTAATTCTCAGGGATGTTATTCTACAGGTACAAAATAACAAAACAGGAATGCACAAGAAACATTTTTGAACTGTCTTCGTCTCAATTAATGCTAATATTTGTTGCAGCATGTGTGGAGTTGGATCTGCAGAGCCTGGCGGTGAACACCATCCTCCAGTCACAGCACGTCAATGACATGGAGGGCGGAGCGAGTCTGGGTGTCAGTTTCGATGTGATCCAGCAGGCATCTTTGGAGGACATGATGTCAGGAAACCAGGGAGCGAGCGCTCTGGCTAGCTACGATGAGACGGCTCTCTGCTCCAACACCTTCAGGTGCATCAACTTCTGTGTATGAACGCAGCAAAAAAGTGCGAATTAGTTGCGGAGACACTGATTGCAAGGACAATGTGTTGTGTTTTGCTCAAATCGTTTTTTTTGTTTGTTTTGTCTTGTCTGAGCAGGATCTTGAAGAGCATGGTGGTTGGATGGGTTAGGGAGATCACACAGTACCATAATGTGTACGCAGACAACCAGGTGATGCATTTCTACCGCTGGCTCCGCTCCCCAAGCTCTCTGCTGTATGACCCCGCCCTGCACCGCACCCTGCATAACATGATGAAGAAGGTGTTTCTGCAGTGAGTGCCAAATCCTTAATACTGCAAAAAACAGTAATTTATGTAGTTCTTGTGAAATAATGGTAAATTCTGTTCAGTATTAGTTTTTTCTGTTATTTAATATTATAATTATTTCATTTTGAAAAAAAAAAAGGAAATGGATGATGTGGCCTGTGACTATTATTATTATTATTATCATAATTCTTTCAATTTTCATATATCTTGTGCAGCACCCTGTTCATCATTCTCTCATTCTGCCTTTAGGTTGGTTGCAGAGTTCAAACGTCTTGGCTCAACTGTGGTTTATGGAAACTTTAATAGGATCATTTTGTGTACTAAAAAACGCAGGATAGATGATGCCATTGGCTACGTTGATTATATCACCAACAGGTCAGTCTTTTTATCTTCTCCAGCTGGGTGTACTTCAAACTGAGATTATTGGATTAGTGAAGGCTTAAGTCTTCTGTGTCATAGAATTGTCTCTCTTTTAACCTGGCTAGATCTAAATCATTAGGTAGATCTCTTAACCTCGTCCAGAGCAGGATATGTTCATAGTTGTTGTTTTCACATACAGTGCTCAAAATGTTAATGGAACACTTTGAAAACACATCCAATGTTAAATGGAATCAAAGAGAAAAAATTATGCAGTATTTTGTATTGTACCCCACATATGCATGTCTGACAACACCAGGGCATGCTACTAACGAGACAACAGATGCTGTCAAGGGGGATCTCCTCCCAGATCTGGACCAGGGCATCACTGAGCTCCTGGACAGTCTGAGATGCAACCTGGTAGCATTGGATGGACCGGAACAAAATGTCCCAGAGGTGTTCTAATAGATTTAGGCGAGTGTGGGGCTGATCAGTGGTATCGGTTCCTTCATCTTCCATGAACTGCCTGCATACTCTCACCACATGAGGCTGGACATTGTTGTGCACCAGGAGGAACCCAGGACCCACTGC
>VUQJ01044754.1:12748-31714 GCA_015108635.1 Andinoacara biseriatus | reverse complement strand
CTCAGTGCCCTGGTGCTCATTATCTCAGCTGAAATTTTATGTTTCAGTAATAAATATAGTTTTTTTCCCCCTAGAAGGAAAAATGCTTATATACTATTAAGACATCATGTCTGTGTTATATATATGAGTTATCTATCCCATCTTGATCTGCTGTAATGCCATACACCTTTTGTTTGGTTTTGACTGTGTTTTTGCCCCCAGAGGCCATCAGATGTTATTAAATTCAATCAAACCCATCTTTTGATTAAATTACTTATAATTAATTTTAATCACGAAGAGCGTAGTATTGAACGGCCCCTATTATTTTCAGACCATTTGATGAATAAAAAACAGATTTTGTTGGCATAGATTTCGTTTGGGTTCAAAAATGACCCAAGGGCACGATGAGGGTTAAGTTGATTGTACAGTATGTACGGTACTGTCAGTACTGGACTGTGGACCGCAATGTTTCTTCTCTGAAACACTGACAGCACAACAGTGTCTCATTTCCAAAAGCACTTTTCAGGCTGATCTCAGTGTTTCACTACATGTGCAGTCATTATAGCGCCGAGAGTGGATGAATCATCTGGTGACTAATGCGTACATAGCTTTATTCCAGTTAAACAAGGGATGCTCAGCCTCCTAATTTACAGTATATGCTTTGTAAGAAGTTGACTTGACATTTTTAAAATTGCTCTTAACTCCATATATTGTTGATTGTGTAGTCTTGTAGTCATAAGCTAAATGTTGTTAATTCCCCTTAACATACAAGTGATCATAGTTACCATAACTTCAGCCATTGTTTTGTGATGGTTATATTGGATCAGCACAAGAAGGCTGTACCCTGCTGCAACTGGTTATTTTGCTTTCAGCCAACTGAGGACACACTGTTCATTCAAAGAGGTCACGTGAAAGCTGTGTTGTGGACTTGGATACTTGTTTTTAGCATGCCTGTACCCACCTGGAAGGAATGCTTTGTGAAAATGTTGGACACAGCCTCTGAGTTCAATGTGATACCATCTAAATACTCACTTTGTATCAACCAACACTCCAAATCTGTAACTTATAACGAGGTGCAAGAGTTTGGGTTTGGTTTGGCACACTCTGCCGTATGCAAATATTTCTTTCAAATAAAAACACCTCCTGCTTGTTTAAAAGGAAAGCTGTAGGTTATTTTTTTGTTTGTTTTTTGTATTTGTTTTTTACTTGTTTTGTACTGGACCTTTTTTATGGGACTCGTGCTTTAAGCCCTTATGTAAGCCCTGTATATGTCCCCCATCCTCATATAAAGCATGCGGCTTTGTAGTTATCAGTGCTTCTGGCAGCCAGGTCACCCTTTTGTAGATTAATCAATAATTGTTTGCATTAATCATTAGATATTATTAAACTCTGGCTGTCTTCCACAGTGAGTCTTTTGTCCTAGATCTCTCTACTTACCCCCAAACCCGTTGCAGCACATGGTTTCAGCTCCATGAGCCTGTTTCTGCCAGTATAATTTCCCTTTTTAAAAGGGCGTTTTTCCTTCCCACTGTCACCAAGTGCTTTCTCATAGGGAGTTGTCCGATATTTTTTCTCCGGTCTCTTCCTGTGTTTATAAGAGTCACTTCCCATCATGCACTTCTTTAACCTCCTAGGACCCGAACTCCTGTTTGTGATGCATTTTTAATTTCTCCTAGATATTTGTGATTAGATGGACCCGATATGTATATAAACTAAGCTTCCACTTTGAACATTTTGTTACATGGTTGTTACATACTTTTGTGAGGAAAAAAAATGTCCTCAGATGTGGACACTGGGATTATTTTAAAGCCTAACACAACAAAAACAAAATGACTTAACAAATTCTAAAACACTATTGAGTACAATGAAGTATAAGGCACAGCAAAGCCAAAATGTAACGTCCCCGTATGTGGACGCAGGGTCTTAGGGGGCTTTGGCTTTTCCAGTATATTTTTTGTTATAAAAGGAATCAAAACTCATTTGCAAAGCAATAGTTGTTATTGTTAAATAGTGGCTAAAACAATCAGTAAAAACTGTTGTAATAACAATGTAATGACAATGAAATAAACAGCTTGAAACAAGTTAATAGAAATAAAAATTCTGGTATAAAATCAGAGACTAAATTTAAATGCTTGGTTTTCAAAAGCTGGAGCTTTGAAATGCTGTGTCACCCCTGATAACATGTGGCGGGCATCTTTCATGTTTCACATTTTCTAGCTTGATCAGTTAAAATAAATGAACCAGTGAGTGTTGCTTTCAGCCTGATAGTTTAAAGTCTGTGTTAACAAGGTGCATGCAGGCGATGGATGTGGTTGCTTTGCACTTGCAGTGCGCTGTGGGTTGGCAGAATAAAAGGAGACACATTTTGCTGGCCGTGTCACTTGTTCAGACGAGCGGTCAGCTCAAGAAAAGTAAGCGAGGGGGAGCCGAGAGGTGTCTTTTGTTGCTGAGAGTTGTAATCCGCTCTAATTCAAACCACAGGGGGTCTGCGAGCCTCAGAGACCCCCGGACCTCTGGTATTTTCACACGGTCCTCACTGCCACCAAGTCCCTCCATCACCCTGATGCAAATAGAGTTAGTGCAAATAAACTGTTCATTATCTACTGTACGTAGAGTTGTCATAACCTTATGACAACTGAAATACAAGGCCTGCATTAGAAATTTCTTCAACCTGTGTTTATAATTTTGGTCCAATGTTCAGCAATGCAGCCACAGTGCAACACATTTGCAAAATGATACGACATTTCAGTCTTTATCGGGCATACACTGATAAAGTTCTGGATTTCCGTAGTCGTCTGCAGTGTTCACACATCCAACAACCTCATCGAAACATTGAGAGTTATCCAGGGTCCAATATTATAGAATATAAGGCAACACGCAGTAGCTCACATGCACCAAAAATAAACAACGAAGGCGCTATAATTCAATTTTCTCTTGTTTCAGGCATTTCCTGGAGTGTGTGTACGGCAGTAAAGAAAAAATGACTGTTTTGGTAGCAAAGTGATTAAATAACATTTAGAAAAAATATGTTTAAAAAACATAAGGATATACTAAATGACTTGTGGAAAGAGCCCAGCCAACAGCTCATGGCTTCCCACTATGCTCCAGTCTTTCTTTGGAATTAATATTTTTATCAAATCTCAGTAAAAGTGTTAGTTTTTGATGAATCATCTGCAAGTGGACTCCTTCCAGGCCGATGATGTGAAGTGAATGATAACACTGTTTCTTTTAAGTACACTCTCAGCACTTGGCAGAGCCGTGCTTCCACTTACTGCAAATGGAAAGACCGAGTTTCATGTGTTCGGATGTAAACGCAGACGCTGGGAACACAAGCGAGAATTGGTTTACGATTGTGTAACACTGGCAAGTGTGGATGCTTTGTTTCTCTAAGTGTGGGTTAGATGTTGGTTCAGATAGTAGTCCACTAATCTTTCTTACTAAGCTGTTGTGTAATTGTTTGACAGGTACATTTTGTATTTGCAACAAAAATAAGTTGGTTTTTGATGGTGTTTTGTATTTTCGAACCACATTATGCCCGTTAATGTGTCCTAAGGGATTTGTAAACATGTTTTATTTGTAACATTTTGGTGGGATGTTAGATCCAAACACATTCATCATTTGCATAGAACTGAATATAAATGAGTTGTGACTTTGCACTGGTAGAAATTCCTTGTTCGTTATGGGCAGCACAGCAAGCTGTAAATACAAACATGTAGCTTGATATGTTTAGTCTAGTGATATAAAATGATAGCCCATAATGTGTTACAGCAAATATTAATCAGACAAAGCAAAACATTAGCATTCATTTGAGGTTATGTTTATGTCCAGAATTCATTATTCTTTGGTTCCTCATTTCCAACAGCTCTTAGGGAAAAATAGAAATCCTTAAGAAAGTGTGATAATACTTTACTGTGTTCAACAGCTCATCACTGATGTGCATTTGTTATACTCAGGGTGTGTTACAGTGTTTCCTGAACTGAGAAGTGGGAGAACTGGCTGAACATAGACTGTATATAAAAGATGGTCATGGCCACAGTGAAGTCATCCACCGGTTTATGGAATATGGTTTTTGAAGCATTTGGCCATAACTGACAAAGAGTAGAGCTGGGAAGCTGGTGCTGACTAGCTAGCTATGTTGATAAGATGCATTTGTTACTGTGATATTAAATGGAATTCTTATTTTGGTTTGGAAAAAACCAAACACAAAAACAACAATATGTATTAATAGAAAATGCAAAGTCAGATGTTGCACAGTCCTGTTACTCAAATCACTGTCATGTATAACTTCTATACATTTTTAAGCCTTAATGTAATTCAAACCATGAATTTAGAAGTACACCTGCTGCTCAGTTGTAATTCACGAGGAAGGAAATTAGATATGGAGAAGAAAAAATATTATTTTTCAGGCCCCAGAATTGACTCTTGGTTCTAAATAGTGGAGTTGGGCAGTGGCAACTCATTTTAAGTCAGATATGGTGATTTGATCTGCAGTTAAAATAAAAATATTTTCAGATCAGCTTTAAAGTATATGGCTAAATTGCAGTTAGCCTCAGCTGTACTTCAAAGTAAGTAATTTTATTTAGCACATTAGCACTTTTTATTTCACATCACTTCTGTCCAATTTAGAAAAATATGTTGGGATTTATAGGAACATATTTTTCTGTTCAGAGCACAATGTTTTAATGAGCCAGGTAAGCTCTTGTATTAAACCAAACTAACACGTTCACAAAAGATGAAAATATAAAGAAGAGGGAAGTCTAAAAGTGAAGTGAGTAAAGGGAGTGTAAATACAGAGAGCAGTGTCATTCAAAGGAGAACTGTCCACTGGCCTAGACACAGAGCAGATTTTACAGCCAGTGCTGGTAATCTGTGCCTGATATGAGATCAGGTGTTTTCCCCGCAACATTAGTCACCCTGTGATGATGTCACATAGGGTGTGAGCTCATTGCCAAAGAAAAGAGCCAAGAAAGACCATCAGCCTCTTCAGTAAGCAATAACAACAAGTAAGGGTTATCTTCATCATCATCAGTAGCAGCATAAGCACTATTACCTTCAATGTGATCATCATCATCATCATAACCTGTAAAAATTATCTTCACCATCATCATCACAACCATTATTTTGTTCTTCGTCATCATCATCACAAGCATGAGTTATCTTTACCATCATCATTATCATCATCTTCATCAAAATCAGCTTCCTTGTCATCACAATGATTGATTTTCACCATAATCGTAACCTTGGGGTTATCTTCATCATCATCATCATCATCACAATAACTGCCTGTTATCTTCCTCACCATCACAGCTAGTATAGGGTTAGCTGCACCATCAGTGGTTGCACAACCATTACCTTCACTGTCATCATCATCACAAACACTAATGAGTATCTTCACCAGCACAACCACCTCATTTTCATCATCACCATCATCTTGTTATCATTGTTACAGCCAACATCATCACCACTGCCATCATCATCACATCTACAAAAGATTATCTTCAGCTTCATCAGTAGGCTCACTTACAATCAGTCATTAGTTATCTTCATCAGATCACAATCATAACAGCCGCTAACAGTTATCACAACAAACAGCGATTATCGTTATCATTCACCATCATGATCATTACAAACACCAGTTCTCCATTCCATCTTCATCATAATCTTGATCAGCAGCATCAGTAATATGAACTTATCTTCATAGTCATTATCATTACTGTCTGGCACGAATATTTTCATCAAGATTACAACATTATTTGTATGGCCGGTAGAGCCAGCAATAAAATATTAATCATCAAAAAAAAAAGTTAGTGAGCTGTCTGAGTGTGTCTGATTACTGCTGCTTTACTTTTTATAAGGCCGCAGCATCTTGTTTCTCCTGGACGCGCTCTCTATCGTGAGCGCGCCATCACGTGGGAGGTCCCTTTAAGTTTCCACTGTCAGAGGCCTGAGCGTGTCACATGGACATGATATAATGAAAAGGCAGGAACAGAGAGAGTGCGCTGGGCTCTTTGCTAAAGGAGAAAGCAGCAGAAATGTACGCAGTCATCTGCCGACAGGGTAGTGGGCCAGTGGGGCCGAGCCCAACCGAGCACGGCCGATCCTGACCGGGGCGGGCCGAGCCGGACTCACTGCGCCTCATCGGACGGGACCTCTGTGTTCGCTGTTGCACCTGCCAGCTATGACACGCACTTTAAAAAGAGGAGGAAAATGTCGCCTGTAAGTGCGCGTATTTCGCCCGGTCCCGGAGCAAAGGAGGAGCGCCTTTCAGCGTGAGTGAAGTTATTTCTAATAGGTCGACTGCTGCGGGGATCGGCTCGGTGGCGCTGCCGCAGGTGCGTTTTCGCGCTTGAGTTGTAGCCTGCTGTATTCTAGTGAGGACCCGCATCTCCGGGCTTTTGGAAAAGTGTTTGCTGGAGAAAGCGCAATCACCCTGCAGGGGAGATTCTTGATCACGGGCCATGTGCTTGTTTGCCAGTGTCCGCATTCCAGGTGGTGTTGCGCACATAGAAATTGAAGTTGAAGTAAACAAGTGGGAATAAGGGTTCGACTCCGGTGCTTGACAGCAGCGTTTTCATATTGAGCACGGCGCTCTTGGACTGGAAACATCCCGCCCCTCTTTGACAAACCTGAAGCTCTGCGTCGAGAAGTGTTGTTGATGAAGTTGTTGATGATTTTGTTTGGCATTTACAGCAAGATGAATCACAGATACTTACGTCTGTATGAACAGGAAGAATAGGTCTGAGAAAGACTTATTCTTATTTGTATGTTTTAAAGTTTAATAAGAGATTGCTGTGTTTGACAGTTCCCCATTAGAGAGCGAGATGCCAAAAATGACATTTTGTAAACTCCGAATGAATGTTAAAGGATACCCGGCAGTTTTCTGGCTGTGGGGATTATTTACGAGAACGTGGCTTTTAAGCAGCGGTCCTATTTGTTTAATAAATCCATTCAGTTTTCCTGCGGGATGCCTGTAAGGTGCCGTCAGCGCTTCAATATGTCAGTACTCGCTGGTGAGGAGAACAAGAAAACCACCTGCCTGCTGCTCCGATTAGTGCGCAAACACCCCCCCCCCCCCTCCCTCACCAGCCAGCATTTTGCTGATTCATAACTGGGCAGTCACATCATTGTGTATATGACACAGAGTTCAAACAGCCTCTTATTTTGGCCGCAGTCTCACCCAGTGAGAGGACGTACTTCACTATTTTAATGCAAGTGGCTCTTCCGGAGTTTCTCTCCTGCTGGTCCAAGAAGCAGTTGATGTAAAAGGCACCAGACCACAATCTGCTCATCCGAGCAGAGAAGGAAGCTCTTCAAGTCCTATTTAGACGTTTATGACATATATTCACGACTTATTCATATAACCTTATGGTTCCAAAAAATTATCAAATTGTTCCATTTGTCACTCATTTTTGAAAAATAGCCAGTGATACAGATGCAGAAGTAGAGATGTTGTTAAGCTATTTATTATTATAGCACTGAGGAAGAGCTGAAATATTTGAGTTAATAAATTATTAAAATAGTCAGCTAACAGGAAATTAACTGACAAAAATGATCTTCATTAGCACTTAATGCCCAAATAACTTTGTCTAGAAATAACATTTTATAGCTTTAGGTTGGAAAACAGAAGTCAGTCTTCACTTGATTTATTATTTATATAAAAAAGAATTAAAACAACTTTTTAAAAAAAAATCTATAAAACTAATGAATTAATATATTCACTTATAGATTAAATGCACGTCTGTTTTATAACATTTAATAAGCCAAAAACCTAAATACTTATAATCGTATATCCACAGTAATTCTAACAATATATCCTAAACTTCTGCTGCCCTCTGATTCAACCCAAAGGAGAGAAATCACAGACAAACATTTGTTTTTGTGCTGTGACAGTGCTAACCTAACCACTTATTTAATTTAGATCCAAAAATGAGGGTTTGATTGGTTAGGTTAGATCTTGATTTAGGTTTAAATCAGTACAAATCAGTACAACGAGGATCTTTGTCATCAAGAAATAAACATGCTTAAAAGAAATGAATTAAAAAGTGTTAAAGTCCAGCATTTTGTTGATCCATCAATCCACCCCGACTTCCTCCCTCTGCTGATTTCATGATCTGATCTTTGTTCCTATTATTATTATTATTATTATTACAGCAGCCAGAGGACGCTGGCATTGAAACGTACACTGTGCTGTTTGGCTGCATTTGCTAGAAGTCAATGAAAATGAAATTTACGTGTAATAAGTTGCTTGTACAAGAAAAACCTTTAAGGTTGTGAAAGGGCGGCAGTTTCCCCACATATAGCTGTCATTAATGTATGCATCAAACTGAAGGCTGTGAAATGTGTAGTGTGAGCTTTGGAATCCAGGGCAGTGATTACATAAGAGCAACACAGTGATTCTGTAATGCACAGTGAACCAATAACTGAGCTCTGACATCATGTTTTCTTCATTCAAATCATATCAAGAAGGTGACTACATTAAGAGAGCTAATAATGTTGCACCAGAACTTGTTACCACAGGTTCCTGCTTCAGTAGAAACTTGCACTTGTGAATTCACAGATCTGCCACCACAGCAATTTTCTTTCTTTTTTTAAAATTCAAGTAAAACCAAATTAAATTTTTTTTACTCCAGGAATGATGTTGTTTCTTTGTAAACAAATCAGTAACTCTGCCCTGACATACACGAGCATTGTAAAACAAGAGGCTCGCCATCCTCCAATAGTTACATGATAATGGCATTTGCAATAATCCCGCAGCATTAACCATTAACCAGCATTAATCCGACTGTGTTTGGCCTTATTAGCTGAGAAAAAAATCCATCACCCTTTTGAAGCAAACTTTCACAGCTCTAAGCTGTTATTTCCGCCCTTGGGAGCATTACTTGGCAAACTTCTATGCGCAGAATTCCACCAATGAGCTTGAACCTCGGATTAGCGACATGCTCGAAATGGCTGGAGTTTGTCAGAGGTGTCCAGCAGCGATAGCATGGCCTCCCTGTTAGTGTGTGTTCCTGTTTATCTGCGACTCTTTTTGTGGGTGCATACGCGTGCTGACTGAAGACAGATTTTCCAATCTGCGTCACAGACTGTGCCTGACGTCTGTCAGATGTTTGTGCTCGCCTTGTCTCAACAAATAGATCTGTTTCATTTGGATATAAATGAGCATGTGTTGTTTTCATCGTTTCTTCTGCTACCTTGTGTAAATGGTCAGTTCAGATGCTGATTTATGCAGCCAAACCTTCAGTCCCACCATTCTTTTTACTAAATCTCTGTGTCTTGGCTCTCAGCGTTTTCTACCCACAAGCAGTGCCACAGAACACTCTTTACTATCCGGATCCCCGACATAAGAGGCTAATCTGAGAAATGAGCATGTTACTTGTTTCCCTTTTTTGTCCGTTTACTTAAATTGAAGTAAACAGTGTATTTTTCTTCCTGTGAATAATGTGTCATAGTGTGAGCGCAGCTCACACAGCCAGCTGTGAAAGTTGTATTTCCGCTGGGTTTATGTGATCATAATTAGCAGCTCCCACGTGACTCACTGATGTGTGCATGTGTGTTTAAGCCTGTATGTACGAGCACGCCTGTAGGCAGGGGCGTGCTTGTGTTTACATGACAGCCGATCAGGATGGGAAGTGACGCAGGCGGCAGCAGAGGGGCGAGAGCAGCAGACATGACACTGCTGCAGAGTGGGAGAGAGAGAGAAAAGGGAGCAGGAAAACCACAGACAGATAAAAGGGTGAGACAGGAACAAAGAAACTAATGAGCGATCGCTTTCTTGGTTACTGCACGATCATCGCTCTGCCTCTGTGGCCGGATCCACTGTAAACAAATGCAAACATGCAGTAAAAATGAGTCAGTGTCCGTGTGGGCTGGGCAAGTGCGCATTTGATTATGAAATGTGTTTACCCTCAGCTCACTACAAAAGTAGTGACACAGGCTTTTGTTTGTCCAGAGCTTTGCTTGTTCCAGTTCAGAGCCAATCTCCCCAGTCGCTATTCAAAGTGACCTCATCATCTCTCTGGCCATCTGCCCTCCCTGAATGAAGCAGACTGAAACTTACTTGGCGGTTAACTGACTTTCATAACAGTTTCGGTAATGGATACTCCTCAAATATTTCCTCAGCAAACTGAGGTCTTCTTAAGGGATGAGATTGGACACGGGTTTTCAAAGCAGCAGATGTAAGGCCCAATGAGCCACCTGACAGAATGCATTATCTGACAGACGTGGCAAAGGAAAAATCAACCAAAATCAGGTTACGCAGCAGTTAGTCTACTCACCTTCCCCGACTGACAGCAATATTATTGCATCTGGCCCTCTAATATCATACTGTAAAACACAGCTTATGTTCCCAAGAGACTGTAGTGTTCATTACGCTCAGAAAAGACAAACATGAAGGTGGGATTTGGCACAGAATCTTAGCCTTAACTGGGTCATCACAATCAACAGGGTTCCTCCTCTTTGGAGCAGGACTGTGCAGACTAAACATCTCACATTGTTTAATAACTCATTTAATGGCAAAATTGTTCAGCCATGGGGAGCGTGTGCTTCTTATGTGCCATTTTTTAATGTTTTGGCTCAACATAGGTGACAGATGAGAACTCAGTTGTGAAAAAAGGGTTTATCCTCTGTGGAGTGTGTTCAGTAAAATTAGTGGCAGCCTGCCAAATTATCAAGTATACCGTGTGGCACGAGGGCAGGTCCTTTAATGGCCAAAGAGTTCATACTCAACGGGGTTGAATGTGCTCAACAGAAGATTGAGAAATATTTGATTTCCAAGATTTAACATTTTGGTCTGTTGTGCTTTTGCGAAGCTGCTGTGCATCCTCTTTGGAGCAAGAACGGGTTAAGGAGATACCAACAAAGTCTGCCTCACAGCTGATGAGACATCATGAGCCCAAAAATTGACATTTTGGTAATCGAGTTTTTTTTTACAAATCCAATTCTGAAAAAAATTTGGGACAATGTGTAAAATGTAGATAAAAATATTTTGCAATGATTTTCAGATCTCAGAAATCCTTGATTTATTCACAATATGAAGGAAGGACGGAAAGAAGTCCTGAAAAGAAATGCCTGGAGAAACACTTTGCAGCTAATCAGCTTCATTGGGAACAGGTCAGTAACGTGATTGGGTACATAAAGAGCATCTGGGAGAGGCAGAGTTTCTCAGGAGTAAAGATGGGCAGAGGTTCACCAATCTGCAAAAACTCTACAAATTGTGGAACAATTTCAGAATAATGGTACTCAACATAAAACGGTGAAGACTATGAATATCTTACCATCTACAGCACATAATATCATCAAACGATTACATGAATCTGGAGGAATCTCTGTGTGCAATGGATGAGATGGATCAGATGCCAGCAACCTTTGGGCTGTCAGGTGGCAGATGGATCCACATCTGTTTATTCTGGAGGAGGCTGTAAGACTTTGTGAAAAGTGTCCCAAAAAGAGTCGATGAGTGAGAGAAGCTCACTTGTGTCCGATGACAGTGATGGGTGAGTTTTTTGAGGATTTCCAGGGTAACTGCTGCTGTTTTAGTGAGCGCTGCTGATTTGGCCGCTGTTAGCTTGGATGCTGAAACTTTCCTCGAGGTGGATGGAATGTTGTGGACGACTCGAACGCTTGGCAAATAAACTCTTATATGATGTGAGAATGTAATCAAACTGTTTATTAGAGGAAAGTGTTATTTTTACAACATTAAAGCACAGCCTTAGCTGGACTAATGTTGGATTATAACCAGCTGTTGTGGATTAGCCGGGTCCTGCCAGCTCTCCATAAACTCCATAAACGTCTGATCTGAAAATCAGAATCAGCAATTGCGATAATATTGGGAATAAATAAGCATAAGGTGATATTAACGTGATATGACAACTTTATTTTCTGAGGAACATTGTGTTTCATTGTGCATTAGTAGTGAAACAATAACAGACCTCTCAGGTGGTATGTAGTGGACAGTGATCAACAGCGTGCCCATCTGGAAAGGCACCATCAATGCTGAATGGTATATACAAATTTTAGAGCAACATATGCTCCCATCAAGATGTCTTTTTCACTGAAGGCCTTGCATACTTTTGCAAGACAATGCTAAACTGTGTACTGCAACTAATTTATTAAAGCAGCACAGCTTCATAGGAGACTATAGGTGCTGAACGGTCTGCAGTCCAAACATTTCATCAACTGAAAACATTTGGAGCATCATTAAACACTAAAATATGACAGTGGTGAACAGGGTCCTGTTCTGACATTTTTTTAGCTGTGTTGCTGCCATTCAAAACAACCTTATTTTTTCCTAAAATGGTTCATTTTCTCACTTTAATATCTGATATGTTTTTGAATGCAGATAACTAGCTTCTCTACAGGAATCAATAAAGGATATATTAATTATATTTTGTCCAAAACTAAACAGGGGTGGTGCCATGGAGAGCACAATTATGTTCTGTAAATTTTTATGCCAGTTGTTTCTGCTCTTACATTAAACTGCAGCATTATTGGCACAAGTGGTGAATTCTGCTCTGATGGTGAAGATTCATCCTCAAGGAGACATTAGGCCCTTTGAGTCACAGTTTTTGTTGGGGAAAATATGTCAAAGAATTGACAGACCATCCTGAGATTATTATAGGTTCAGTGCTTTATAAAATGTTTTTGGTAATGTTCAGATTTTATTTATGACTGCTATGGTATATGCATTGTGAATATGCTGTGGACGGAGGTGGTCTGGTCAGAGGTGAGTGGCAGATTGCATCGTTAAGCAGTCTGCAGGATGGAGGGTGAATTGGCAGGGAGAGTCTGGCCTGGCACCGAGCTGCTTGGCATACAGCTGGCCCGGGGAGGACGTGAAATGAAACCTCAGCAGGGCATGGGTAATGGAGGAGAAAACTGCCAACATCTTTATGAGGGAGGATCAGCGAGGTAAAACACAGAGACAAATAAAATAGATTTGTAATAATAAATAAAATAATAGGTCAGCATTATGGAATCTTTCTTCAGTTAATTAACTCAGCAAAGGATTTTCTTCTGCTTCCTCTCATTTGGCAGAGCTCCTTTACTGTGGGAACAGTCAAGTGTGCCTTTAACAAAGATGTAACATTCTCTGGCAACAGCTCACTGCCCATATGTCTGCTGGTCAGAGCAATTATACAATAACACAGGGAAAGGAAATGTGCAGCGGGGGTGAGATATAAACATAGAAATGTAAGAAGGAGAGTGATGGTCTGGGTCATCGATGGGCTTCAGCAGGAAGAGTCCAAAGGCTCTTGATAGTTGCATATTTCCTTTCTCAGGTCAGTCCACATTTCCACACCCACATACATGAAACACACACACAGACACACACGTTTGTTTGCACATTTCTTGAAGAACTTGAAGGCAAGTCTCTAACAGCTGAACACATGAACAGTAGCACAACAAATCTGGTTAAGCTCATTAAAGACTGGGACCTCGTTCTTTGTGCTGAATTTTGAGAGGTCGGTAAAGCTCCTGTTTCAGCACCGTTAAAGTATTAAACAGTTACCATAAATGTTAACCTGGCTGGCACGCGTTAACATTAATGACAATATGCTGCCAAGTGACTGGAAGCACAGCAAATAAACAAGGTTGTAGCAGAATTAGCCATCTGTTAAGGGGATAGCAGCTACAGCTAATAATAAAATGATAAGGTTAATGTGGGAGCTAGGCAACAAAGGTAATGGAGAGTGTTAATTTAACAGGATAGGACCAGCTGTGTTAATATGTCACCAGAAGCATAGCAAAATTCATTCAGTCATTTTTTCCCCCATGGAATCAAAAATGAGTATTTTCCTGGGTATTGGAATTGAGTGTCATGTATTGTGTATCAAATTCAATTTTCGCCCAATGATCCATTCTGAAATCTAAGTGGTTTTGTTGCTGAACCCTAACCATACAGTGAGATAAAAGGGTACAAAAAAACCCCCAACAAAAATTACAAAAATAAAATGACCCATTCCAGCGCTGGAGTTCCAATAATTAGAGTTCCCCTTCTGGCCACTTGAGGCTGGCTCCAAAAGTCCCAATAGACTCCCCATATTAAAATGGCCAACTAAACAACATTCATACAAGAAGTGGCGATCCCTATTTATAATTTCCACTGTCATAACAATTCTGTGGTTATGACAGTGCTCTGCTCTGTTTGATCAACAATGAAAACGTGTGTTAAAGTAAATGACTGTGGCTGTTTTCACTTACAGGTGCATTGGCACATAGACACGGGGGGGGGCTTTAAATGATTCCTGACTCCTAGACTTCACTTTGGCTAATCCGAGTCACTGAACAGAACCTCCCCCCTGTGTATGCACTGCTGGTGATTTTTGGAGCATTTATTTGAAATATCTAGCTAATAATATGACTTTCTGTGTCATACAGCCGATCCCAGAATTTTGTTCATGAAAATCTGATATTTGACTAATTAATGTTATTCAGCATTAATTAGCAGATATGAGACTAGTGACTCCATTGTTTAGTGGTTATCACATTCATGCAAATGATCCTCGGTTCCAGCCCGGAAGGAGACGTGAACCCATCCTCAGGCACATCATGACAGCTGCTAAAATGCTAATGGGGCAGCTTCAAAATTTGGAATTCAAAACTAGTGCATGACATTGCTGTAGCTATGTCCATCTTTTATATACAGTCTGTACTCTGAAACCATAGCTGCAGCTTTATACTGATTTCACCTCTCAATTATAAGCTCTTTTGGTAGAGTAAAAAAAAAAAAGAACATTACCACAAAATATAACTGGGAAAAAATAGGAACATCATTTAGCAGGCATAGTTGTTCTGTGAGTTTGATGAATGTCTTGTTGCTCAACATGGCTGTGTTATTTGAAAGAGGTACAGGAAGCGTTAAAATGAATTTGTTATATACTGAAGCTATACCCGGAGAAGTAACTTAAACAGTAGATTTCCTGTGAGCTAAAGAGAGCTAAAGCTCTGCAAAGTAGGCCAAAGGCACAGGGGAGTGTCACATGAGCCAACACTGCTATGTTAGCCATTCTCTAGTGTCTTGTTCAAGCCACAGATGGGAAGAGAGACACTCGCAGAGAGAGAGGACTCAGCATGCGTCATGTATCCCATGCTGCTTGACGTCTGTGCATGACACCCAAAACCACACTGCTGAAAAGGGGAAGTGCTCGTTTCTATTGGCTCGAGACCGCACTGACCTTCTCGCTAACCACTTGAACTAGTGCTGAAGGTCAGCAGAGCTCAGGAATTTCTCTGAGCTCAGGGTGGGTGTCCAGCTCTCACCCGAGGGCACAGGAGACACAGGAAGTTTGACCCAGTCCCTAATGCCACAGCAGCCAAAACCGACAAAACTCTGTTGTCAATTTGTCGCCTTGCGTGCTCTCACCTCCTCCTCCTCCGCTGACACTCTCTTGCAGTCATCACTCTGCAAGCCCACTAAAGTGAGATGCATCCCCAAGGAAACAGAGGAGATAGCAACTCTTGGCCTGACGGGAGTGAGAACAATTGTGGGAGGAAAAAAAGTTAAAGCAGCAGGGAGGATTAGAGTAATAGTTGTGAGGTCACAGGCAAACCAATCGGTGCTACTGACGTGGCTGTATTTGCTCATGGATTTATTCCTATTTGGACATCCGTGTCTGGGAGACTTTCTCTTTTCTGTGTCATCTGCCTTTGTAAAGCACAGAGAGGAGGGAACATCAGTTTCCCCAGTGGCTAGAAACCAAATATTCCAGCCATACCAGTTCACTCTGCAACAGAAAACGCCGGGGTTACGTGGGGATAACAAGATCTCGGGTTCCTGTGAATTCACAAAAACAGCACACAAAGAAGGCTTTGGTTTCTGAGAAAGTCTCTTGATGTGGGTCTGGTGGAGCTGCTGACATTGTAATGTTTTTTTACACACCAACATGCACACGGATACACACACGTTTTCATCCCTTGTCAACCACTTCCACTTGTACACGTTGATGAACGACGCAACAGCTCTTCTCTGACTGACCTAGATAGTTGAAAATGGACATGTAACACTTGCCGTTTATAGCCTTTTTCCTCTGCCTGTCCCTGACGTAAGAGCAGAGCACAAAGTTCCCTGAAAAAGTTCTGCTGCCCTTTCCAAGATGCAGAACAATAGAAAGGAGAGTGTTTGAACAGGCTAAGGCAGCTTTTTTCCATCATGCTGGGTAAACTAAAACTAATGCTTGTCCCTATTTTTTCACATATATGTACAGTGCTGTGAGAGTGTTTGCCTTCTTCCTGATTTCCTTATTTTTTTGAAAGTTTGTCACACATGCGAGTTTCAGATCGTCAAACAAATTTTAATATTAGAGAAATATAACAGTTTTTTTAAATTATGATTTCATTTATTAATGAAAAATAAGCTATGCAAACCTACCTGGCCCTATGTGAAAAAGTCACTGCCCCTCCCCCCATTAAATCATGAATTAACTTTAATTAAACACATTTTTTAAAAGCTGTATTCGGTTTTACTAACCACACCCATACCTGTTGAATCAGAAAATCTGCTCTAACTCTGCATTAGCTGAATTTGTGTTTGTTGGCGTTTTTTTAGTTACTTGTGTGGAACTGTACACAACAACAGTGTAGTAGAACCTTCTGACTTTTTCACAGATAATGTGCTAGCTAGCAGTTGTTTGTAGCGGCCACAGTGCGTCATTAGCACTCATTTGGTGTTTTAGCGTTGATCTCTTCACCATACTGTGTATGAACGATGGCTGTGTGAAGTTACATTATTTGGAAACTAAGAAAATGCAAAAATTTCACTCGCTGAAACTGAAGCACAAACCTCTTGGATGGGCTGTACCACACAGCAGTCATACTGTATTATTGTCAGGTATTAAAGCATTATTGTGAAAATACACCAAAATAGATGAGATATAAAAATAATTCACAGTTTTGGAGCTAGCTTCACATGGATATTAGAAAATATTTGACGCTTTCAGCTAAGTGCGCTGTTAGCTCTACCAGCTAGCTGCTAGCACTGCCTGTCAGCCATTTTATTGGGCTTGAAATTTTTGCCTAATAGGAGGAATATGGGGCGATTAGAATTAATAAGCATAGCCAAGTTTAAACCACTGTACAGCCACACAGTCAAAGAAAGAAAAATAAGGGCTATATTAAACTTTTACTTTTAATACCATGACGAATAAAGACACAACAGTAACACAGAGACTCTCATTATTCATAAAATGATAGATGCAATAGATGAATGTAAAGCCAGAACTTGCAGAGAAGTAGCAGCTAAATGCAGTTTAGAATGGTTTAAAAAGTAAGTAGTTCATGATTACATTTTTTGTTATTATAATTTGGTAGGATGTTTTATTGGTTATGACTGTGTCTTTCTCTGGGTTGGGGAGGTTTAGTTGTTACCTGGGCAGTGCTGCTGACAGGTTTAATGTTAGCTAAGAGGGTGCTTTTATACATTGTTATTCTTAGGAGTGTGCTGAACTCCTGTATTTAATGTTTCTATATTAAATTCTGTGTAAGTTTTGCCCCCCTGTTGTGCTTAAAGTTATTTCTGATTAAAGGTACCGCAATGTCCCATCATCAAGTAACTAAGGGGAAGTATAGAGTTGAGCAATCATTCTCAGCTGGTTTGTCACTACTTTTGTTCTGGATGCAAGATCAGTGGCGCTGAATCAAATCTGTATTTTTGGGTTAAAAAACACGGTCCTTGTGTCAGTGTCACGGTCCTCTAGCCCTGCCTGAACTATCACTACCCAGTTATAAGGCGTGTGTGTGTGTGCATGGCTGTGTGTTTTCAGATAGTGCTGGGAAGGAGGCTAACTTTGATTTTTCAAATCTCCCAGTGTCATTTCATTGATTTGACACTCCTCTTAGCCGTTCTCTCTCACTGTGTGCACGTCTATCTGCTCTCTCTGCTCTTCCCCTCCACCCGCTCCTTCCCCGTTCCCACGGCAACACGTGGCTATTGGTTACATAACTGCAGCGTATGTATGTGAGTGCATGAGCATGTGTCCCTGTGGTCGCCCCTGGCCTTGGGAAATCAAACATGCAGCTTTCAGGTCCGTCTAGCTTTGGGGGCCTTGTAAGCACATTATAGATAGTGTTAACACTGATGGTGCCAGAGGCATAAATAGAGCCTTTTGTTTGTGTGTGTGTGTGTGTGTGTGTGTGTGTGTGTGTGTGTGCTCGTTTTACCTTGCTGCAGTGTATTTCATTTCCACTAGATGGGAACAATGTGCAAGTAACAAAAAAAGTGTCTCTGTCTGTTGCCAACTTGAGTTGTTAGATGAGTGATGGATGATCGGCAGGATGAAGGTGCTGATGGCGAATGGCTCACTCTTTTGTACCAATTAAACATTCTTACATCTTCTCCCACACAGGCTCTGTGTGTGTGTGTGTGTGTGTGTGTGTGTGTGTGTGTGTACTGTTTCATTCAATAAGTGTCCTTGCTGCTGTTGGTGGTATGAATGAGGATTAGTGTATGATTAAATGTTGATGTGGATGCGTGTGGGTGTGTGAAGATGAAGAACACACACACACACACACACACACACACACATGCAGATCCATGCCCTCAGATCACTTCTAATGGCATTGGGCAGACCTCAGTAGGGGAGGCCAAGCTGCTGTTCATTTCAATTAGAGCCATGTCAAGGAGTGATCCCGAGCAGCATGCTTGCCCCTAATCGAGCTCATTTTATATTTATGAGGCAGAAATATCAGTAATGCATAAATATTCTGCTCTGCTGCTCCCAGAGGAGGCATTTTGACTTATAATTGTTAAAATATGTGATTCAAATAGATGCTAGGTCTGTGAGGATAAATGTGTATCTTGCTCGTGTTTGAGAAAAAAGGAAGAGGGAAAAAGATTTTTGCTTGTGCTGTTGACTCAGGGACAAGCTTGGAGAGTATTTGTGTAAGTGGATGATCTATGCTGTGTGTGTGTGTGTGTCTGTGTGTGTGTGTGTGTGTGTGTGTGTGTGTGTGTGTGTGTGTGTGGAGGGTATCGGTCAGATCTCTCGCTTTGCT
>VUQJ01044751.1:50508-66820 GCA_015108635.1 Andinoacara biseriatus | reverse complement strand
TTTAGTAAAAAGAAGAAATGTATATACCAGAGTAATTACTAACCAACCAAAGGCATTATTTGCTTTACCGGATTGAGCAGATATATTGTAATGTGATCTATTTAAATCTGTGAATGTCTTCCTCTCAGAAAATGAGTAATGATAGGTGACAGAGAGAGAGACCTCAGAGAGTGTTTTCTTTCTCAGATGAGTGATGATAAACAGAATGACGCTGTCAGCAGCCTAAGATAGATAACTTTCCTCCAAATATCCGACAATGACAGTGAAACATCTGCTGTCACTCTGATCGGCGCTGATAGGAAAGGATGGGAAAGCAGAGACATGAAGGAGCTAAAATGAAGAAAAAAAAGGCAGAATTACTGAGACTGATGTGCTGGAGCAGCCGGTTGCTTTATAAGCAGATTTATAAAACAAAATGAATGATTTCTATAAAGTAAAATAATTGTGCTGGCTGATATTTAAAAACAATATTTTTAAAATATTGTATAGCCTGTTAGTTCAAGTTGCTCAGTTAAATGGTGCACTTTTATATTTAAAATTAATGACCCTGATAATGCCATAAATGCAGCACTTAAGGAAGTGAAGTGCATTTAAAAAGCACAATTTCAGCTGCATGATTTTCACTTATGGAACACCACAGTTCCTTGTTAGTTTGTCAATGCAGAATGAGGAGTGAAAGAAAGTGTTACCGTGGAGAGGAAGTTATGTAAATACTGTACATATTGTGAAAAAGCAGCTTTTTATCGCAATTTAATTCAAAAGGTCAACCTTTATATATTCTATATTTATGTAAAGTGAAAAAATTTTAAGCCTTTTTAAAATTTTTTGTTAATTATAAAAATCAGAAATCTAGTATCTCAAATTGTTTGAATATTTCATTGTGAGTTTGTGTAAATCTAAGTACTGTATATCTCTTGGTCTGGTTCGGTAAATGCCACACACCACAATCACGGGGATGATTGCTGATGTGATAGTCGTCTAGTCGATCATCATTGACACTCTCCACATGAGGGTTAGCCAGAAGAGGTAATTGCTGGAAAAAGGCTGGCTGTTCAGAGAGCGAAGCGCATTAATGTAGACTAGAAGGGAAACGGGTGCTAGTAAATGTGCAGCAGGTGAAAAGTCTTGAGGGGACTGTCAAGTCTTCACAGAGCTTCACAAGGAATGGACCGAGGCCGGTGTCAGCACAGCAAGTCACCACACGCAGACATCTTCAGGAATGTGGCAACAACTGTTGCATTCCTGATATCAAGCCAGCCCTGAACCAGAGACGGTGTCAGGAGTATCTTACCTGGGCTAAGGAGGAACATTTTGCATTTCATTCAGAAAGAAAATTACGTTTAGTGTGGATTTTCCACATTGTGCGATGATTTGTGATGCCATCTGCTGGTGTTGGTGGCTGTTCATCCGGTGTGTTCTATCAGTTCCAAAGTCAATGCAGCCGTCTACCAGGAGATTTTGGAGCCCTTCATGCTTCCATCTGCTGACAAGAATTAAGGAGATGCAGATTTCCTTTTCCAGCAAGACTTAGCACCTGCCCACAGTGCCAAACTTACTACCACATGGTTTGTGTTATTACTGTGCTTGACTGGGAAGCTAAACTCACCTGAACTCACCTGACCTAAACCAGGCAGAAAATGTGTGTGGTATTGTCAAGAGGAATATAAGAAACACCTGAAACAAAAATACAGACTAGCTAAAAGCTGCTATCAAAGCTACCTGGACATCAGTAACACCCTAGCAGTGCCACAAGCTGATCGCCTCCATGCTGCATTACTGCAGGGATTCGTGGTAAAGGAGCACCAACAGAGTAGTTTTCAGAAGTTAAACGTTTTTGCTTTGTGAATGTGGTTTAAATTAAACATGAAAAATATTCCAATAATTTGAGATACTGGATTTCTGATTAAAACAATATATGAACAAGAATATAGAGTGAAGAAAGAGTAGTTTACCTTTCTTGAATGACATAACAACAAAAGAAGAACTTTTACATGATATTCTATCTTTGAGGTGCAATACTATGGTGAGGGAAACTATATAGAGATAAAACACCATCTACTAATAGACCCCGCTATGTCTTGCTGGGCACAAATATGGAGGAAGGTTTCATTGCTGCCTTTGTTGCTTTGATATGTTTAAATCTTTCAAAGCAGTCAGTTGAAATGGTTGGCCTCATAATTAAGCAGTTGCTGTATCATTTTCCTTCCAGACAGAACTGGCCTTGAAACGATATCAATATTGATGCAATTCCCAGAGCTCAGATTGAATCTGACATTGACATCTCTCACTGTCCTGTCATCTTCATTTCATTTTATTTTTGGTCACAGTAGCAGAGTGGTTTGCTCAGTACACACCAAACAGTTATAGGGAAATGGCTAGTGTCGTATCTACAATTTTGTTAAAGCTATGAGATCAAAATCACAATTCACCAGCGTCCGCTTGAGATTTAAATGGTGGCATATCTAATTCACTTTCTCCTCATTATATTTAACCAACTGGCCTGATTGCCTGAGGGTAGATTAAAGTTCGATCTCTGCCACTGATAAGACACCATAGATTTAATGAACAACCTCAATCAAAAGGACATGTCTTATACTGTCCTTGGGATTTCATCTTGCAGTAATAAAAACATGGGGTCCAAATCAAATACCCTTTTTTTTTCTCTTTTGCAGTTTCAAGGTCCTGCACCATATTTCTGAACGTTTTTATGTATTCATGTAAAAGTCAATGGAAAAAGAAGTGTATAAATGATGAGAGATGTTCAGATTTAACCACACACACACACACACACACACACACACACACACACACACACAGGTACTGTATAACTCACGTGGTGAAGGCAGGGTTGTATTTGGCTCCGAGGTAATATGAGTAAAGGTTGAACATGCCAATCATGAAGGCCACAAACACCATGATGAAAATGACCATGAACTTGAAGATGTCCTTCACTGTGCGACCTAGTGAGATCTGCAGGGGCCCAAAGCTCTCATTGGCTGGCAGGATGTAGGCGATGCGAGAGAAGCTCAGAACCACGGCGATGGCGTACAGGCCTTCTGAGATGATCTGAGGGTCTGACGGGCGCCACTTGTTTCTGGCTGGAGGGAGAATAAGCCACAGAAGTGTTGCTGAGTAATATTTTAATTATATTAGCAATTCAGACATTAAAAAGGATCTTTATTCATTTTTTTACCCACTTAACTACACTAAATAAATTCTGAAGTGTCAAGCAAACTCTGAAATTAGTGCTGAAATTTAATTCATAGTCTAATTCAAAATCATACAAAGCCCGTCTGGAAGGATTCAGGATTCAAATATCTTCTGTTACTTGTTTTAAAGCTGTTGCTAATGCTTACAAAGCTTTAATAGTGTTGTATAAGTCACATATTAATTTTATTATATTAGTTACATATATAGTGCTTACAAAAGCAAAAAAAAAAGAAAAAATAAAGAGGTTAAAGTAGTGCTACCTTTAATTCTGCTGTGCACATGTAGTTTGTCACTCATCATCATACTGCTTGCTGTTCAAATTCTTTCTGGTTACAGTGCACTGAGTGGGATCCAAATGTTTGTAAGAGATGTTTCTACGAAGAATAATCTCAGCTTTAAGAAACACGGGCTTTGATGGAGGAGACGGTGCAGTAAGACGATGGATTAAGTGAGGATGGAAAAATGAAAGTCAGACTAAAAGTTTGGAAAGAAGTGCGAGGGGAGGAAGAGGAGGAGGGAAGGAAATTAGGTTGAGCTGAGTGGACGGCAAAGGGAAGGGATAAAGGGATAGTGTGTCCAAGGAGAAGTAAGGACATATAGAGAGGGAGGGAGGGAGACAAGTAAAAAAAAAAAAAGGTTTAAAAAGAAACTGTGATGTAGCTAGATGGCAACATAAGATACAAGAGAGATGAATCAAGCAAAAGCAAAAAAAACTTCTAGTTCACTGTTTTACTGAAGTCTCTGTTTAGAACAAAAAGCACATTATTGGATAAAAGTGTGCACCTTTATAGATATAGAGACATATAGAGAAAGGTTTATGAGGATTATATCTGCAGTAATAGAACACTTTATCGATTTATTGATGTGTCATGACAGAGTCAGACCACCAGATGACAGCACTGATGAAGGTTCTATTAGTGGGCCACTAACAAGTGCACAGTGCAGTGGGCTGCAGGCGCTGGCAGGTTTTGATGTGGTGGAGGGATGTTTTTGTGTTGGTGTTTAGCTAAATATATGCTTTTATTCAAGGGCTTAAGTATATTGTATATATTTTTTTATCATTTATTTACTCATATGTGTGGTAGCAATACAGGTATTACAGGCATTGCCATTGTGAATTATTGCTGTGAAGATCTCCAGGTGACAATTGATACAATGAATGTTGAAGAAGTTGGAACTCTGTGTGAAATCTAATTGAAAGCAGAATGCAATAATTTGTAAATCTCACAAATTATAAATTCTATTCACAATAGAACAAAAAAATGTTTCAAATGTTTTAACTGAGAAAATGTACAATTAAATTTGATGACAGCAACACGTTTCAAAAAAAGCTGAGACAGGACCATATTTACTACTGTGTGGCATCTCCTCTTCCTTTAACAAGAGTCCATAAACATCTGGGAACTGAGGAGAGCAGTTGCTGGACTTTTGGGACAGGAATGTTGTCCCCTTCTTGTCTAATATTCTAGCTGCTTAACGGTTTTATGGTGCATCAAATGTTTTCAGAATGTTAAAGATTGGGACTGCAGGGAGTTCAGCACCTGGACTTTTCTAGTCTGAAGCCATGCTGTTGTGATAGCGGCTGTATTCAGTTTAGTTTTGTCTTTCTGAAACATGAAGGGCTTCTCTGAACAAGATGTTGTTTTGATGGGTGCATATGTTGATCTACTGATGGTGCCTTTCCAGATGTGCAAGCTGCCAATTGCATAGGGACTAAATCACCCCCCATTCAACCAGAAATGCAGGCTTTTGAACTAAGCACAGATAACAAGCTGAATGGTCCCCTTTAGTCCAGAGGATGTGGGGGTCCACGTTTTCCAAAAATAATTTTATGTTTAATTTCATCTGACCACAGAACAGTTTTCACTTTGCCTCAGTCCATTTTAAATTAACACAATTTCTGGATGGGTATTTTAATAAATTACATTTTTACCCCATACATAATTTGTTACTCCTTATCAGTGACTCATGTAGCACACCACTGATTCAAGTACCTCATAAAAGGTTTTATATAATATCAGCTACTGCAAATTGTCCTTTTCTAGGGAAAGTGTTAAAAAGATCATTACAGTGGGTACAAGTATTTTTTTCCATTACATTTCAGATAATTGAATAGTAATCCTGAACAGCAATAACAACAAAGGCCAAACAAACCAGAAAAAAAAGGCACAGCGAACATGAACTCATGAACTCTGAACTCTGGTCAAGCAATCTTTAAAAAAGTGTAACGAACGAAACACAAGACTTTTTCTTCTTAATGACTACTTACCATAAGTGAAATAAGCCACTTCATCAGGCAGCGAGGCGTTGCTGAGGTCGTCATCTGGTACATGCATGTCCACATACTGCTGGGCTTTGGATGCCTTCAGGAAAGCCATGAAGCGTGCCGTGAAGGATGCCACAAAGATGGATAACATACCAAAATCTAGAACATTCCAAAGATGCATGATGTACTCCCTGGGTCCATCACTCCAGATCTCCTTACACTCCGACCAAATCATGCCTGAACAAGGAAGACACATACACACACGAACATGTGGGAGCACACAAAGATAAAGAGGCTCTTGCAGGCACCCATACAAATATAAATACATAAATGAAGCACGTACAGACACAGATGTTGACAATAAAGCTTATAAATGAAAGCGAACCACTCAGACGTGTCACTTATAGATCAGGTGGTTGCAAACACATACACACTCCATTCTATTTTTGGAGCCAAAACATGGTTAAAATTGCTTAGAGAGAAGCACCCTGATCGGTATCATCTCTCTAACAATTACTGGGGCTTCAAAGCATGCTACTAGAATTACAATTACCACATCTAACTAAGCCACCACTCAACACACACACGCACACACGCAATACATGCATTCATGTAGATAAAACAGTCGCATGCCCAGTGGCTGCTAAAAATGTATCCTACAGTAGATGGGAAAAACGTTACCGTTACACGTAAACAAATAAAAGCAGAACGACATGTGCACCAACATACACAAACCACAGGCGTAATATTGTTATGTATGTATATGAGCAGAAGCAGATGGGAAGCAGCTGAGCTCTGACAGATTGTGCTACGGGCAATTTATCCACTGAGTTCCTCTTTTTTTCTGTCTGTCACCCCCTTCTATTTCCTTTGTTGCCTCATGCTTGCCTTCTTGTATTCTACGCACACACCTTATTCTACTTTCTTTTGTTGCCCTCAACTACTTCCAACTTTCCTTCCATTTTTCTTTCATTCTATTTCTCCCTCTAACATTTCCTCTGCACAACCTCCCATGTCGACCTCCCAATTTCCCTCCAGGTTATCGTTAGGACTCAGCGGGGCCACTGCTTGTGCTGTTCCAACCAGAAAACTTATTTTTGATCTTCAGAGGATAAAAGAGCATAATTTGTTGTGTTGTTGTAACCTTGGCTTTCATTCACTTGGTTGGTGAGGTAGTGTATTAAACTTGAATTATACCTCATATCAAAGGCTGGCAAAAAAGTTTTCTGACTATTTCCAGGCTGTTTACTGATTTACGGTGCAGGTGCTTTAAAGGAAACTTTGGATTGCCAAAGAAAACTATGAAAACCTTAATTAGATGACAAAGTGCATTCATAGTGCTAAAAAAATTAAAAAGAACACCCTTAGAGACACACTTAGCTTTGACTTGCTTACTTGGCACATCAAGGTTATTTCTTATCATGATGGACAGTCTGCTTTGACAGGGACAATCTATTTTAATCTAATCAATCGATGTGCATTTTAATTGGCTGCAACTGTGCAGAGCCACACTGTGTATGTGTATGATTTGTCGGACAGAGTGACTTACCCAGTACCCACTTCATGATCAACATCTCTGTCCAGGAGAACTGGGTGGTTTTGACCCTGAACACCTGTCGCGGATGGTCCGTGATGGTCTCGTTGGGAAGGTTTTTTACACCCTCAAAGCGGTCGGAGGCATTGACGACAAGCAGACCCAGGAAGATGGTAAAGGAGACGGCGTGAGCCACAAACTTCATGAAGGGGCTTCGCAGGATCTGACCAAGCTGGAAGTGAAAAGATTGAGCTCATAACAAGATTTCTGTTAGAATGTGTTTACAAATATTAAGAATTAAATGCATTAATATAAGAACCGATTAGCAATATCAATTGAAACTTGCATACACTGATCTTTTTCCTTTTATCCAGAAATGTGTGAAAACAAAGCAACATTTCCCTTCTATTTGTGATTACAATAGCCAACAAAATCTGTTGTACATTGAAAAAACATGTCTGAGTGCTTTTTGGGTGGTCCTAATGGCAGCCGAGCACAACATCTGTTTTTATTTACTGAGATAAATCGCGCTTTCTGCAGAGTTCCTGAGATCTTGGTCCTCGGAGATAAAAACTGCTGCAAAGCACCACTACACAACCATTTTAGCAGACAAACAGCAGCTGTTGTAATTCATGAATGTGCGTAACCACCGATCACTTTCACACAGACATAATGTCAGAGCAACTAGATGCCAAACCATTATCAGAAATGCACTGCGTTGGGAGACTGTAATGCAAGATAGTTCTGCACAAATAGCATTTAACAAGCCACCACACAGAGGGGCATTTTGTAATTGCACAAAAGTGTGCCAAGTCACACAAATGCACAGTTACACAGACACGCACACACACTTCCAACCCCAGATCCCAACATTTGCCACTCTTTGAACCTGCTGTGTTCAATATTAACTACCCACAGGATATCTCTATGCTCTGCATGAGCAATACTACATCAGATTCAGTAGCTCTTCCAAGCCACATGCACACATACACACTCACACTACTAAACCATGTGGGAAGAGGTTGTCTGGTAATTCGTGACCCTGCAAAACCTCCTTTAAACCTCCTCCTGCCTCTTTCATTCCTCCCAGCTGCTGTGCTGATAAACCTGCTCCAGTTCACCCCTCAGCTTAAAAAAGATGGTCATCTTAGATCAGACATTCTGCTGTGTGATGACAGTGAACCTCGTGGGTTTCTTTAGTGTGATGGTGACAAGAGCTCGTCTCCTCTCCTCCAACAAAATGGCAGCTGTTACTGTAGCAGCAGACATGTGCAGGTTAAAGTGAAATTAAAATCTTACAAAGCCAAGATGGATCTGCAGTTTCCTCTTATTCCCTAAGATCTTTTTACCTGGGAGAATGCCTAATGTTTATCAAGTGTGATGATCAAGTTAAAGAATTCAGCCCAAAACCTTACCTAATTTAAGACTGGCTGATCTCATGTCCAAGATCATCTTCTTGGGTATGCTCAGACAGCTTCCAGTGTAGCAGAAGCACTCTAGAACATAGTGATTTCACCACAGAGCTCAAACTTGCACAGAGAGCAAAAGTGAACTTTTTTTTTTCTGATTTGTATTTCCTGTGACACTGCTGATGATAATAGCTGGACCTCCTGCTATGACAAAGCAATTTATAAAAGTTTTTAGCCAAAGAGTTCACAGGTTCTAAGCCTGAACACAGTGGTTGGGGTTCAGCACTGTGAACTCCCCCAGGGAGATATCGTCAATGTACAGCTCTACACTAACATTTACTTTTTTGGTAGAGAGCAGAATTCATGGTTCCATCAATTATAGTAACTTGTCCGGGTCCTGAAGCAGCAAAGCAGCTCCAGACCATCACAATACCGCCACCATGTTTGACTGTTGGGACGATATCATTTTATTCAATTCAATTCAATTTTATTGTATTTATATAGCACCAAATCACAACAGTCAGCTTTATTTTGTAAAGTAAAGACTATACAATGAAATGCTGTGTTAGTGTAATTTCAGATGTAATGGGACTTAAACCTTCCAAAACGTTCAACTTTTGTCAGTCCACAGAATATTTTCCCAAAAGTCTTGAGGATCATCAAGATGTTTTTGTTTTGTTTTATTTGGTCAGCAGTGATTTTCTCCTTGGAACTCTCCCATGGATGCCATTTTTGCTCAGTCTCTTTCTTATTGTTGAATCATCCATACTGACCTTAACTGAGGCAAGTAAGGCCTGTAGTTTTTTTTTTACGTGTTGTTCTGGGTTCTTTTGTGACCTGGATGAGTTGTCGACGCAGTCTTCGAGTAATTCTGGTTAGCTGGCTACTCCTAGGAGGGTTCGCCACTCTCACCGCTTTCACCGTGGTTCACAGTGAGAGCCAAAGCCTCAGAAATGGCTTTGTAATCCTTTCCAGACTGATAGATGTCAATAAATTTGTTTCTCACTTGTTCTTGAGAGTTTCTTCAGATTGTGTGGTATGAGGTGTTGCTCTATTTAGTGATTTCTTGATTCAACATGTCTGCAGTAATCAGGCCTGGGTGTGGCCAGTAAAACTGAACTTGTGGTTAAATACAGTTAATTTATGATTAAACAAAGGGGGCAAGTTATGATCTAGGTATAAGCAAAGATCTTAATGCCTACTGAAGATATATATAGTGTTCTGTATGCTTTGGGTTTACTATATTACTATAGAGGACCTTTACTAATTTGTACATTTTCAAGTCTCGATTCGGCTTCTCTTCACGTCTCTCTGGCATCCACACTAAAGGGTTATTTCCAGCAACACAGACACGTTTCCCTCTGGCTGCTGAACCTTAAATTGAACAGTTCTACATGGCTCTTTCATACAATATTAATAATTTGCTCATGTTATTCTATTGGACTGAAGTAAATATTTGAAAGAATATGCTCAATGCTTGCAAGTAAAATAAATGAGGTATGCTATGTTGGTTGCATTACCCTGACCCACATTAGCTGTAAAAAAAAATGTTGTTATGAAGCACAATGGTTTCTCTTTATCACATCTAACATTATGCAGGTGACAGTGACTCACAGCAGCATTGTTTACTGATATTCGACCATTCCATAAATGTACTGTGTGTACTGATTAGGGTTTTTTTTTTTTTTCTTTTACTGACTCTGCTTGACTCTCCCATGAGAGGAAAGGAGACTGAGAAAAAGATCCTGATGTTAGAGAGGAATCACAAGAAATCTCAAAGTGTTTGTAAAATTTGTAAAAGCCCAAGCAGCCAATGCCAGACACAGTGTGCAAAAAGATATTTCAGTCAATTAAATAGATGATGGACTGTAGAAAAGTAATTAATAAAAAAAATAATTACCTAATATCGGAGCAACATGTAGCATTTGCAAATGTCAGCATATCATTGCCAAATTGATTGTGAGAGTCAATATAATTACCATCAATGAAGAGCCTCGTCACGCCTGCAGTGTGAAAATAAGGACTAGATTTACCACGGTTTCAGAATTATTTTTTTTTGATTTTGTCAACTTTCCTAGTGCATACTTTTACAATTTCACCATGAATCTGCAAAGTTAGCAATACTAACGTCTGAAACTTGTTTCATCGAGTCTTCGAGGCAATTTTCCTCCCCATCACTTGTTATTTCACTCTTTTTGACATTTCATCTATTTTCTGTTACTCACGGAAGGCTGAAGAATGACACTCTTCATATTTTAACCTCTTCAATCAATAAGAAACATTCTATCTCTGATCGCACATCTGTTTTTCATCACTTTTGAAGCATATCACTGCTATTTTTCTCCCAGAGAGGATTTTCAGAGCAATTACGTAAATCCATGTTTTCTCTGTCTGCCCTCAATGACTTACTACTTCTGTTTGAGGAACAAAAATGCTGTCTGTATCACTCCAGGCTGATATGAAATGTAATATGGTGCGAGATTTTAATAATCGTGTGTTGCGGTGCTGTAAAATGGGGGATATTATGGGCTGTAAAAGACAAGCAATTGATGAGATGAGAAGAGAAAAATTGCATGATTAGCTGCAGGTGCAGGAGGCTACACTAAACATAATCAAGCAGAACACATCAAAGCTTTCTCTCTGGATCCTCTGCATCTGTCTCAATGTATCTTTTTTCTTATTTACTCTGTCTTTATCTATTTCATTATCAAATCCATTATGCTTTTTGTCTTTGATGAGCTGTGGTCAAATTGTCAGAAAGCATGCATAACCATCTGTTTTGTCTGTTGGTTAGTTGTTTGATCAGGCTGCTTTAATGTCATCCGCTGAAGTTCTACTTTTTCAAAATCTCAAATGTCACTTGTCTCTTAAAGCAATGTACACATCAAAACACAAGAACTGACACAGCAACAAAAACAACAATAACTCCCAACTACAAGCTTTGCATCCCATAGCTGCTTCTCTGGCACAAAACGTCAGAATGTCACGTGCAGCATCATGATTTGACTGATTCATAATTAGATGTAATCATACATTGCACACATATACATACATGTGTATGCACACAGAAGCACACACACTAACATAGCACAAGTGTTTTTTGTGACTAGTGCCTCATGATTGGTGGAGAACCTCTAAGTGTTACTGCTCTCCATCTTCTCGTGCATGTTTGACATCCGGTGCTCTCTCTCTCTCTCTCTCAGTCTACAAAATAACTAATTCATCAGTCACACCTACCATGAATCGCTCAAAGGTCCTCAAACCTGAGTGCACAGAGGCATGCGCGCGCGCACACACACACACACACACACACACACACACACACGCAGCACTTGCTGATGAGGTGGAGGATTATTCAGGTTGATGAGTAGATTTGCATAACCGCTTGCTCAGCTCCTGTGTGTGAGTGTGGCCTATGTCTTATTGTGTCACTTTAGAAATTATAAATTGCTTGATGGAGAATGAGCAAATGTGATAAAGTGTCTCAGGCCCTATAATCAAACAGTTATTATATTGTGTTTTGAAACTGTTAATCTGTCATTTTTAGCTACTGTATGATACTTGTTTTCCTACTGTCCTAACTTTGGTCTAGAGTTAAATATAATGACAACTAATGTATAATTTGGCCATATCTTTAGTGTCCCTAGTGCAGATATAATTTTGCAATAATTCTAACAAGCCGGTAAAGTTTGCGCAATCTATTTAGTATTTAGGTGCATAAAATATAAAAACAGAGAAGTGGATTATAGTATGTAGCAACAGTGGTTGAAAAGACGAAGTCTTATTATGTGATAATAAACATCTTACATTAGGGAGTATGAGTCAAGAAATAAGTGAAAATGTGAAAGGGGTCACTCATGAGTAATCATATTATGAGGCATATCTTTTATGACTGTATACATGAAACATAACCCCGTTCTATTGGAAGAAATGAAACATTGTTACCCTCACGGTAAAAAGAAAGTACACCCTCTTTCAATTCTAAGAGTTTACATATGAGGACATAATAAAAAATCACCAGGTTCTAAAATTATTTAAATACAACCTCAGATGACCAACAACACATGGCATATTACACCATGTCATTATTTATTGAACAAAAACTAAAACAAAATGCAAACGCAGTGCACGTAAAACTACTTTAATGCTATGTCTGTGCAGGTCCTCAGTCATTCAGGTCATAGTAGTCTCTGGAGCTTGAAAAAAGGGTGACTGGACTTCTTTTTTGTTTCTTGAAGACATTTCACCGCTCATCCGAAAGGCTTCTTCAGTTCCAGGGAACTACGTCCACTGGGGTTTAAATATCTGGGTCTCTCCACCTTTTTGTTTGAGAACTGAAGAAGCCTTTTGGATGAGAGGTGAAACATCTTCAAGAAACAAAAAGAAGTCCAGTCACCCTTTTTTTCAAGCTCCAGAGACTACTTTAATACTAAGTAATCTTTTGCTGTATGACTTTATCAGTTTCTCATATTGTCATGGAGGAATTGTGGCCCACTCCTCTTTACAGCATTGCCTCATATCATTGATGTTTATAGACATTCGTTTATTCACAGCTCTCTTAAAGTCCGGCCATAGCATTTCAATCAGATTGATGTCTGGACTTTGGTTCACTGCAACACCTGTTTTTCTCTTCTATAGAGAAGAAGATTTCTCCTGGCAACCCTTCCAGGCAAGACATACTGTACTTGTTCAGTCTTTTTCTAATTATAGTGTCATGAACTTGAACATACTAACTGAACCCTGAGACGTAGCTCTTGGGTTTTTTCAGTTTCTCTGTGGATTACATGGCCTGACCTTGGGGTGAATTTGCTAGGACATCCATTCCTGGAAAGATTTGCAGCTTTCTTAAATGTTTTCCATTTGTGAATAATATTTCTCACTGTTTAGAAACGGCCTTATGACCCTTCTCTGATTGATGGGCAGCAGTAGTTGCTTCTAAAAGAGCATTGCTGATGTTTATCCTCCTTGGCATTGTGTAACACAATAAGACCAGCAAACGGCCAAAACGTCTTCTTTTACAGATGATCAATTAATCAAGTGCATTTGATTATCAGCACTTGACTGCTACTTACCCTCTTATTTCCAATGGAAACAGTAAGGCTACACTGAATTTTTCACACACTTCTTCTGCACTTTGGCTCAGCTTTTCTTAAATAAATAAATAATGACACCATGTAATATCTGATATATTGTTCATCTGTGGTTGCATTTACCTAATTTTAGGATTTGCTGAGGACGAGATGATCTATTTTTTCACATGACTCTATCTGCTTTACTTTTCCTTTTCCATATGGACTGACTTCAAAGATTCAGTTCAGTCTGAGCAGATGATAATGAAGCTCAGACTAGAATAATAAAAACTGATCCTAAATGTAGAGCAGAGAAATGAACCTGATACTATGTTAATACCATGGCCTTTGCTTTCGTTCCAGCCTCAGGGCAAACTTTATATTCTGCCCAACTTGTGGTAAAAATATATAAGCAATAAAGAACAGCAGCAGGAATTGTGTTTCCTGCTGGGTAATGAGCCTATAAGCTGCATGATGAGACTTCGAGTATGGTTTGAAATATAGCTGGCTGTAAACAGTAGGTGGAACAACATGAATAAAAAATGAAAATCTCTTTTTCCTAGAAGGAGTGGCAAATAGAAACAACAGTAAGTTCCCTAAATTGTGTGTGTGTGTGTGTGTGTGTGTGTGTGCGTGCGCGCGCGTGTGTGTGTTATAGCTGTGGTTTACAATTGTACGTGCGCATGTGGCTTTCTGTTCATACCTTGCTACATGGCATTATCCAGTAGGCAATAGCCAGGAACGGGAGGCCTACAGTTACTCCTAGCACTGTCCAGCACTTCACACCAATGGACTGCTGTCTCAGGCCGGGCAGGTTCTCATACCAGATAGTCAGCAGCTGTTGCTGGCAGTTGGGATGAGCAACAAACTGAAAAGCAGCACAGACACAAGAAACTTAAATCAGCGGAGACTGAAGGAGGTTGAGACAGTTTGGGTCCAGGGCAAGAGTGAGGAGAAAGACTGAAACAGGAAAGGGAGAGAGGTGCTAAAAGCAAACAGCTTACTGTCAGCATTTTTGAGGAACTAATGCGACTTTGCTTTTCTCACCCTATCTTCGTGTGACATCAATATTTTTTAACTGTTACCAATAACACACACATTAAAAAGCTGCTTACATGTTCGTACTTCACTATTAATTAGAAAATATGTCAAAACACTGCTTTTATTTATTCCTACTGATATTCCACCCAAGCAGTTATATAGAGTGGCATAGCAGTGTTGCATTAGGGCAGGTCCTCTTTGATTTAAGACAGAAAACAAAGCATGGATACCTTTCTCAAACTTCATACATAACATTCTTCAGACAGACCCCATGTGGATGGGGTAGCTTCCTTTAATCTCAGTAGCACCAGTCATCTAAAAAGCCCCCACATCTGCATTAGCAAACAAATACAGCTGCATAGTTTCAGTCATGGCCTAATTCACTATGCCTGGGACAGATTGTCTGATGTTGAGAGATGTGAAACAGGATACATCACTGATGTGTCCAGCTGCATCTAAAACTTTACTTTACAAACTAGAAATTTGGGTTTTGTAGACAATTTTCAAATGAATGATAAATTAGCAAACATATACAATGAGTAATATTAAAAAATGCTATCTCAACTATCAGAAAGGGAGGGCCCTAGGTCTTCTTCCAAAGCAGCTTAAATGTGTGCACACAAGTGTTAGAGGGCCAACACTGATCCCTTTGGTTAAAGGGGAAAAGGCAAAAGCCAATTTCAATAAAATTAATATCAGACGCATTTAGAAAAATTATATCTAAGAGTGAACAAAGTCTGCAATTATCTAAAAAAGCAGCACGTCCCAAGATAGCTCATGAAAAGCAGAAAAGCAGTGCGGTGCGAACAAGTCTTTTTAAGATTTTAATATATTTTCTGTTGTTGGTTTCTGCCAATGTTGCATCGTGCATGGATGGAATAAAAAGATGGTTTCAAGTGATGAGTTTTGAAGGATGGGAAGGTTGGAACCACAGAATATAAACTGATTTCTATTCTGCGGTTGGAACATTGTAAGAAATAGAACATTTTTTTTTTACCTCAATATCAATAACTAATGGCAATTATTTGTCTTTCAAAGACTGTTTTTTTTTCCCCTGTATTTATTATTTCCATATCAAGAGAAACATAGTGAAAGAAAGCATATAATGAGATATACTGTAGACAGCTGAATGAAAGACTGCTATTAAGAGCACTGTAGCCCATGTGGTCTGTGGCCTTACTACTTTATCACCACACTGATCATGGGGTACGTTGTGTTGTGGACCCTGGGGTTTGTGAGCAGTTCAGAGATTTAGTTTCCTGTTTCTTTCTTTTGGGTTCTGAGTTTCTGGACTTTGCCTGGAACATAAATATTAAAGGTTTGCCTTGTGTTTACATCTTATGTCCTTTCTGCCTGTATATTACGACACCTTGTCTTTTAAAATATACCACGGTGAAGGAAGTTTCCTTTATAACAGATAGGTTTTTTTCCCCTAATTGTTACTGTTTTATGTTAATTTTCCCCACACCAACAGCCTGTTTTAATGAAATAGCAAAAAATCACCAGAAAGTCTTTCTCTAATTTTAATTTTAACTTCATTAGAATCCGCACTGTATTCAACACATGCATTCGTAGACCTATAATCTATCACAGCTGGGTAATTGATTGCCATGTAACACATAGATCTAAGGATTAAGATTATAAAACCTAGCGCTGACTTTCACAAGTTCCTTAACACTGACACATGATTTACTCCAGTCTCTGTGAGACCACCTGTAGAAAGTCTATCTCGGTACAATGGACACAGATCACATATTTGGGTAACACTGACACTGTCACTTGC
>VUQJ01044751.1:24930-50488 GCA_015108635.1 Andinoacara biseriatus | reverse complement strand
ACTTACCTAATGAGGAGAGTGATGTTTCTGAAAAGCAGCTGTCAATGTCTTGATGCCTAACAGAATGGACATCAGCTTTGTGCTGAGTTCAGGTTTATACCTAGACTTTGTCTTTAAAGTCACAAATGCTGAAAATCCAGTGATGGCAAAAGGCAGCAAAGACATAAATGACTTTATGACAGATGAGTGTGTTCTAAGTTACAAATTTAAGCTTCACAACAGCACAACCAGAAGATAATTCCACAAGGCTGTCTTGCTGCATACAACTGAAACCTGCCCATTATGGTGGGAAAATATATTCTATATAAATCTGAATTGCTCACTGAGCACAGAGAAGTCTTCCTTAAGGTGTCCCCTTAGGGTTTGCAGATTCACTCCGATGACACCTGTCAGGGACTTTAGGATCTAACTCTCCTCTTTGCTGAGAAATTCACACCTATTTTCAAAGGACTGCACTGAAGCATCCCCCTGTCTCTCCCATAGTGTGGCTTCTGTCTTACTGTGGACATGAAATATAGTCACTGCTTTTCCTTGGAAGGACAGATTGAGTTCCTTATGTAGCTGAAAATGTCACTAAATACAAGCAACTTAAAGCTGCAGTATTGAGTACACTACAGTCCACAATAAATGTCCTGACTTCCTCACCCAATGTAAAACATCAGTGTTACATTATTACAAACTTTACAGCATGAAAGCCACCATATTTCAGTGTGCAGGGTGGTTACGTTCCATCTCACATACATAATATGGCAAATAGGCATGACTGCAGTGAATGACAGAATTTATTTTTCTCAAGCTTCATCTAAAATTCTCATCATCTTTGTGGCCAGTATCTCTCTGTGGATACTGCTGTGGACAGCTGTAACCAGCAGAGCCATGTTTTTGACCTTTTCACAACTCTTTCAACCCTGGCCCGAGCACTGCATAAATGTTATAAAGTATAGCCTGAAGATCCAAGATTCAAGTTCATGTGCTTTCAAATAAATCAGTGGATTTTTTTTTTTTTGTATGTCCACTCAGAATCTAATGGAACTGCATCAACAAACTTGTCCAGATCTGCAGAGCATTATTTGAAAACTGATCAAAGCCTTGAATCCATATAGTCCTGCGATCTGGTCCTGCTGTACACATTTCATTCTCCCAATCCCAATGGAGAATAACAGGAAGGTATCTCACAGGATAGAGCATGAACTGACAGGTAAATAACAAAAATGGAAAAGAAGAAAAGGAAACAGGAACAGGTGTTGGTTAGCACATTGAATTAACAAAGACAGAGGTTCAGACAGGACTATATATACACAAAGCAAATGTATCAAAACCAAAATCCATTCATATTGCAGGTTACATGCTGGTGGGATTAGGAAGGACTCTCTTCAAGTCTCCCATTATGATAGGGAAAAAACATCTGGATTACAGCCCACAGAGAAACATAAACAACAGCAAAAGCAGACAGGAAAATCTTCTCAGCAGGTGCAGTGGTCTGCGCTTCCTTTATGGGTAGTTATTGATTTTTTTAATCATGAAAAGTATGCATACTACACACTGTAGTTCAGTGTGACTGAATTAATAAATGCCAGGAGTGTAAAATTGATAAGGTTCACTGTCCAAGTCTCTCCAGTAGCTTAATGTCAATTCTCAATATCTATTTAGATATTTAGAGCACTTGTATTGTGTTTTCAATCAAATCTAAATGAATCCAAGTGGCAACTATAAATATTGGTGGTTGCCACTTGGATTCATATAAAAAGAAAAATCCCAACAAGCAAGACAAACAAGAGTGGAAATCAATTTAATATACAAAGTGCAAAAGAAAGCAGGTAATAAGAAGTTTATTCCAAGAAAGGAAGTGATGAAAGAAAGTCTGAGAAGGAGGGAGAGGATAGATGTTTTTCTTCCAGCCGGAGGAAGGATGCGGCCAACAAAGCAATCAATGTTCAGTCGGTGGTCAACTAGTGGAACAATCAAACTCTGTTTGTGTATTGTTTTTTTATTCACATCTTAGATCTCAGCAACATGTCACCTTTGGTCAAAGGTGACATGATTTCTGTTCCCTTTATTGGGTTTACCCGGTCAATCGATGCCTATCCATCACCTCACCGGTGACCCTTGATCGTTGCATTCGGGGACCATTTATCTGAGCTGACAATTGGCATCCTCTGCTTCCCTCCACCGATCGAAGCACACATACAATTTGTATATGAGTGCAAAGCCACACACAATCATGCATACACCTCGACCCCTCACCCACGCTTTTAGTTAATAAAGCCTCCCACTGGTATCCAGTGATCAGTCCATCAAGCCACTGATCCATGACATGAAATCTGCCTGTGTCCAGCTACATGCACTACACGCAATCATGCTCCACCTGGTTTCCATGGTAATCTTTCCCTCCCGCTCTCCTTGCCTGGTGTAATTAGCTGTCTGGTATTGGTCATGCTCTCTTGTACAGGACACAAAGAGAAAAAAAAAAACAGGCTGTTGCATGCATGCACACCTACACCTGGGAATTGATTAAAGAAAACACGAGGCACATTAGGGTCAAACAGGAACATGTGTGAATGAGATAGAATGGCAGAGGCAAATGGGGAAAAGGGATTTGGTTTGACATTTTCCTGAGCACCTCTTCACAGCAGGGATTACCTTTTACACACAGGCCAGTGAGTTGTTTACAAAAAGGTTCTCATGCACGACAATACTTAAGCACACTGAATTGTAAATATACTGTTTATGTGCATGAATGGCTCACAGACACTAGCTTAGTTAGAAACAAGGTAAGTTACATGTTAAACACTGCAAAGAATAGTTTTTTTGTATTTTACTGTGATGATCCCATGAAGATATATTGTAAGGCCAATATTGGCACATATTTTATATAATTTATGGGAAAATAATTAAAACAATATTTTACATGAAAATGGTTCATGTTGCAGTTTAACACGATTAAGATCTGTGGATCATAATAACTGAAGAAAATAAGCAGAGAATGGGAATTTTTTTTCTTCACAGAACCACCCAAACTGTATGAGCCAAGCCTGCTCCATACAGCCAAACTGTATGAGTTTGAGTCTGTGTTTGATATCACTCGCTTTATTAGTTCAACTGCTCGTTAATGCAAATATCTAAACAGCCAATCACATGGCAGCAAGTCTGGCAACTAAATGGGGACGAAAGGTGATTTAAGTGTCTTTGAATGTCACATGCTTGTTGGTGCCAGTCGGTCTGGTCTGAGAATTTCGGAAAGTGCTTATCTACTGGGATTTTCCCACACAGTCATCTCCAGGGTTTACAGAGCAACTCGGTATCACGGCAAAGCGTGTAATAAAGCCGGCGATCCGCTGTATCCATTTCACGCTTTGCCTCTGGTGGGCGTAAAATGTACACACACGCTGAAACTGCAGGAAGTTGCAGTAACTTGCAGTACCAGCAGGGTGCAATATTTAATTTCCAGTGAACAACGTTCTACCGCCTTTCTATTGATTTTCAGCCATTTAAACGATACTACATTGTGAATATTGTTTAATAACAACAAAAGACAACATGATAGGTGTATGGAGGCCATGTTTGCATACATAGCAGCCATTTAGCTTATTGGCTTTAAATAAAATATGACACCATGGTGATAGTGCAAGTTACTACAACTTCAGCTACGTGTCCATTTCACGCCTAGGACAGGCAAAACATGACAGCTACACAATTTCCTGAAGTGGACAGGTTGCTCTATTACTGTACATGTACTGTATATGATACTGGGTTGTACAGATAAAAGCCAGAAAAAGAGAAAGTATCTAACGACCGGCAGTTCTTTAATTGAAAATGCCTTCTTGTCAGAGGTCACAGGAGAATGGCCAGACTGCTTCGAGCTTCTAAGTCAACAGAAACTCAAATAACCACTGAAATATGCAGAAAAACATTTCTAAGATAACCTTGCAGCAGATAGGCTACAGCATCAGAAGACTGGGCGCCATTCCTGTCGGCTAAGAACGGAAAACCATTCAGAAAGGCTCATCGAAATTGGATGATATATTTCAACTCGGAACTAGATTTGTGTACCTAATAAATTGTATGGTGAGTCAGGTTCAATTTTATTACTGCTGGTCCCAGGTCTCTTTGACATTATGTGCAATTCCCAAGTGAATCTGAAAAGACATGCAGTCCTGATCATGCTTGAAATGCTGTGTGTGTGTAAAATAAACTAACCTTAGTGGAAAGGAACAGGCAATTTTTGTTATAGTCCAAAAGGGCAAATAGTCAAAGTTATTTATATAACAAAATTGCCTCCTTCCAAACAACAAAATGACTGAAAGCTAAAATAACAAGAAGATTAGTGGTCCTGTTTACTTGCTTGGTTCAACATGTTTTGGGGGTTGGGTATGGATTTTTGGAACTATAGAGACCCCAAAATGAACTCCAATGACATCTCTGATGTATTGCCCTTTTGCTTTTGAAAAGGTTAAGAGAAACAGAATTTGACATAGTACATGAACCCCAATATTTGGTGTCAAAGTCAAACACACTGTGTGACAAGTCACCTCACCCTTAGAGACTTATAAAGTCTCAAGGCTTAAAGCTGTTGAGACAAACAACCAGCAGTGGTGTTTCGCTCAAATATTTTTACCATGTTGATGTTTTCTATAGTTATTCCTTACAGAACATTTTTTTTCGGAGTTCTTAAAAAAAAAACAATTTAATCCTACAGAAAATACATTAAAATTTACTTTAACTGATTTTTAAAAAAAACTTTTACTCTATAAACCTGCTCATCTACATAATCACAGGTCTTTCTTTTCTCCTGTTCTAAAAGAAAAGAGCAACTACTAATCACAAAGTTATTGCTACAAGATCTACTTTTAAGGCAGTGAAGATGTAATAGTGTTCAATTTTTCAATGTTGGAAGTTAATGGAATTTAGAAAAATCAAATGTTTTGATTGGCTAACTTGTTTTTTATCTTACCTTTTTGACTTCATACTTGATGGCCAGTTTGACACGGCTGAGGCAGGGACGGTTGTAGGGACTCGGTGGGCACTGATCCACATCACCATTCAAAATTGCCTCAACTTCCTCTGTGTCCCGACAAAGGTCCAACACGCCCACCACAAAATCCTTACACTGCATGGACAGCTTACGGTAGTCATTCTGCATGAGAGAACAGCATTTGGAAATATTTCAGAAGAGAAAAGAAAAGGAGGGAAAAGATTTTATTTAATTTTCACATATTAGTGAATTTTACCAATAGATACAGAAAATGCACCGTTCTAATAATCATCACTGTCCCTATGTAATAATCACCCACTTCTTTTTGTGTTCTCTAAGGAAGTTAGTCTTTTCTGTATTTTTAGAGGGCTTGACATTGCTTTTCCTGCCTTTTCAAAAATCTTCAGCTTGTCTTTGTCCAAAAAAAGAAAAAAAAATACACACACACACACACACATATACATATATATATATATATATATATATATATATATAAATTTATATATATATATATATATATATATATATTTATATAGCAACGGAAACTCTAGATATACCAGAATGATACCAGAATGATAAAAAAGTTACTAGTACACTTTCTTACATAGTGATTACTGATGGAAATACTGTATCTTTTCAATGTTTTCAAAAGTCACTTAAAAGTCCATTTTCTTTAAAACTTTACAGAAAAAAAAACTTTTTCAGATTAGCAACAACTTTCAACTGACTGACATTTATACTATATTTATAAGTAGGACAAGCGTTCAAGTACAAATACAGACAACATGAGCTCAGCTGAAGTACAGGAAAAACACAAAATGTTAATGAATTGTTCAACGCTGCTAAACTCTAATAACCGTGTAATTACACTAAGTGAATGGTCTGAAGAAGCTTACAAACTGGAACCACTTATTCACAGCTTCTATAAAACCAGTTGAATTGAGTCTTTCAATAATAGTTCAAGTTTCAATCTTGCCCTATGGCCCTCACATTCTATTAACCTCCTCTTTCCACTTCTGCCTCATTCTGTTTAGCAACAGTTGGTTGAGCAGGAAGCAGTCAGGAGACTCGAGCTTCTGGCAGATTTAGAGTCCCTAAGGAATGATTATCATTATGCATTCACCACCATGTTTGTGCTCTGCCCAAGCAAACCATTACGCCGTGTTGAGGCAAAAGCTTTTACATTGTTCTTCTCACTAAAATAATTAGCATTTAACATGATTGGAAATTATCAGCTCCACTCTCTCAGCTTTCTTTCAGAGCATCTTTTTAAGCAGGTAGCATACTTATAAGTATAATTCTGTACCTTATATTAGTATAGCTACTTTCCGAGAACATCATTTATATTCCTTCAGAGTTTGGTCCTTTTAGTAAGGACGTTTCTTTCTAGCACAACTTGGACAGTATCAGTCTTGAATATAAAACTGAGAATTAACTTTTGTAGAATCTCTGTGTTCACATTCTTAAACACCATACAGCTAAAAAAAAAAAAAAAAGATATATTTTCAAATCTGGTTCATGTTCTTTGAATTTATTGTTAAAAAAAACAAAAAAACAAACTGAACCTTTTGGTGACAAGGAGAAAAAGTCTGTTGCCTTTTTTCCCTTCAGGCTGCTAGGTGAAAGAAATCAATTACTATCTCCAGTCTCTTCAAATCCCGGCAAACACAAGATTTCAGGGTGGAAGAAGTACAAAAATATTGTTCTTAATCAATTGTATTTTTATTGTTCGATAAACGTAAAAAAAAATGCACACAAGCAGATAGTACGCATGCATGAAAATCCAATCACAGTTCGAGCTATGGGAGTTTTTACCTTGACAGCTGAGATTGAGGACAGTGTTGTGAAATTGAAATTGGAGACAGAGCGGTGTGAAACCGAGTGAGAATGGTTACACATGAGTGAACTGAGGGGTGTATGAAGAGAGAGGGCGAGAAAGGAGGTAATGTAATGTAAGATGGAGGCACGCTCGCTTTTGTTGTCTTTTGTCTCAGTTTCTCTCAACACTTCAATATTAAAATAAATGAAACTTGTGAAATTATATTCCAAATAAAAGTTACCTGACACTTTCCACTGTCTTATTTTATTCTCCAAGAGCTCTTTGCAGATTTTGTGCATGTGTGTACAGAAGCTCAGAAGACAAATCGAGGGGTTTTCTTGTGGAGTAAGGTGTTTAAATATAATTCTTTGGTTCGTACGAAGGTCCTGATGTGCACTTAGCAGTGCCTACATAATAAACACTGCAATATGCAAATGCAATATTCAGTCTGTAACTTAGTAGTGGGCCAACGGAATGATATGACAATATGAAGCACTGACAGCTGCTGTAAAGCCAGGAAATTGTTATTCTTCAGGAGAAGTGATACCTGAAGCTAACACCTAATGCAGAGGGGGGGGGGCACTTGGCTTCAGTTTTACCTTTTAGTCAGTTTGTGACGGTGGATGAATATCTATTGTTCTTTTATGTGATGGGAAAAATCTTCAGCTACTGAAATGTTAAAGTGAAACAAGCACAAAGAAAACACAGAGAAAAGCAAAGAATATGGAAAATAAGGGTCTGACGTTTGAATAATGTGAATTTAGAGGCTTCTTGAATGAAAAGGCTTCTGATTGGCAGCCCGCCTTCTCAATCTTGGACATAAAAGTACTTCTCAATTATGCTTCTCTGAAAACACATATGAATAAATACACAGACCTATGCAAAGAAAGATGTTACAGATGCCATAGTGGTTCACAAAAGAGCTAACGTGGTCATTGCCTAAACCTTAAAAATGTATTGTGTGTATCTGTACAGTACATCAAGCAGGCTGATTAGAGGATTCAACTTCTTTCAGGATAGTAGCTTTAAAAATAAGATGAAAGAAATATAAAATGCCATTTTCACTCACTGGCCCAAGTTATCTTTTATAAATATAGAGAAAGGAATTGTTCAGGATTGTGAGCACTGCCCCTATTAACTGAGAGTTGTATGAATAGATAAATACAACTCTCAAAGAACTCAGTTACCAAGCTGAAATAGATGTTAAACCATGCCAGCCTTTTTATGTGGTATTAATAAAATCTTTTCATACAGATTGGTTTTATTGTTGAAAATAACATATTTCACTTTGTTTTAGGTGTCTTGAGGTCATAAATGCGCAGCTAATGGCATAAAGAATTCATTAATTAGTTCACATGTAACATTATGTCAGCAACAATTTACCCTAACCTTTTCCCCCCAAATCTGAATGCTCCATAAAACATGCCTAACTTGGGGCTATCGGCATATTGGCTTAACATTATTTGATATTTTAAATTAATGAGAAGATGATGTGAGGAGGGACAAGAAAACAAATAAAGAGAAAAGACAGAGGGGTGATAATGAGATGGTAATGAGACAGATGAGCTCCAACATAACTCTGGTCCCTCAGGTGAGCCCTTCTCATTAACTTGTCTGAAGACAGAGAACAGACTGACAAGCAGAAAGCAGAATATGAAATACAAATGGGGGTAGAAAGCAGAAGGACCAGAGGAATAATGACAGGTATTAACAGAGTGTTAGGGGTAAAGAATCAAGCATTACATGAGTATACAAAGGTAGGCCATTTTCTAGTTTACCAGGTACTTCAGTACCATCTAATGGTAACCACACCTGTGCACATTTTGCATGCACTTACATGCATACTAGAGTTTCTTTAAAAATGAACTATAGGTCATTATCAATAGCTTGCATCAGCCACTTACTGTATGCAGTCAGTCTCAGGGGAAAGATGGTGTTGACTGACATTCAAATACCCTCTAGTACCTTTGCACGGGTTTGAGCAAGCTTACAGACAAGACCGATCCAATATTGCACCAATATTGTTTGAAGAAAATTGTTCACTCATAAGTGTCCAGAGGCCGGTACTGCTAATGCTTTTTTGTGCACATAAGAATACATTTTTAATGCAATGATTATTCATTACAATCCAAGAACATTTGATCAATATATCTGACTGGAAAACAAGCAAACAGTTAGCAATTTTAAAGAATTGTCAAGTATAAATGTATGTATCTAGAATTTGAGTCTAATGCATGAGTCTTTCTGGTTTCTTAGTGAGTGTGGTAGCCATAATATCCAAAGCTAACTGATTTGGGACTGGTATACAAGCTGGCACAGCAGGGGGAAATAAGCTCCTTCTCTACCTCAAGCTGCTACCCAAAGCATGCTCACCCCTGACACTCAGCGCAAGTAAGTCCAAACCAATGAGCCCGCTTCAACAGAGATGCCAGCACACATATTTAGGTTTGATTTCTGGTTAAAAAATATCAAAGCAGTATCACACGTGTTACAGAAATCAGGGACAAATCAGTCAAGCATATTTTCCAAACTTGTCCTTCCTCACATTTAACACACGGTAGGTGTTAAGATATGTTCAGATATGTTCAGATATATGTGGAAATAATCTTTTCGATTTAGATGAGAGAGCTGCTGGGATAGTGTACACAGGAGGCATATGAACTGTACTATTCTCACTTCGGACTTTGCTCTAGGGAGCGGCCACGTTAAAGAGGGTTTAATGTCCAGGCAGACTGCGTCAGACATTTGTGTTCGCACACGCATCATCGGGTAATGTCTAGAAAGGTTTCAGGGATGCAGTGCTTTAGTGATAGTGGCTTTACACTTTTAAGAAATATCATTAAGTACAAACTATTACACACAAAAAAGAGTGTAATACCCCCAAAAAAAGTAATGCATTTAAAAGCAACTGACCTCTAACCCTAACCTTCAAGTCTCAAACCTCAAAGAGCCCTCTGAAGAGCGTCCAAGCTACGTCCAAGAAAATAAAATTGGTCTTAACCAAGATAGAGATACAAATACTATCCTGTATTTATGCCAGTATTTTTACACCTGCATTATTATATCATCGAAGCAAGATGTGTTTCAGTGGCTGCAGTATAGACTGAAAATTTTCTCTCAGAGTAAAAAATTTTCCAATTTTTTAGCTCTTATTTCTCCACAACTCAAAAATAATTTACTAACAGGTAATTGAGAAGAGTAATGAAAATTGCACTGGGAAATGCATTCAAGATGAAATCATTGGTAGGAACATGGGGCAGCGGCAGATGCATGAATTTACTTAAACCAAGATATTCTTGTTCTACATAACTTTAAAAAAATTATCTAAGAGGAAAAGAATGCCAGGCTAAGATAGGATAAGATTCTTAAAAATAATTTTAAATGTGTTGTTTTTACTTAAGCCTCTGCATTCATGCAGCTGTACTCAACAAGGAGTTTTCCCTTGCAGCTAAAATAAAAAGTTGACAAAATGCTACTGAACTCACTCATGGAGGGCATATTTGAGGTGATTAATGCATGCTTAAACATACCTGAGCTGTGCAATAATTGGTGTATAAAAAAAACATTATTACATTTCTAGCAAAATTTAGAAAATGGCATTTAATGAATTCAGAATAGCTGAAATCACCACCTAATGTTTAAATCACACAGAAGCTTGCAAATTCAAGTTTGGGACCAGTGGATGGACTCTCTCCTCCCCCTATCCCTAAGTAGTTAAGGTTTACACCATTACATCACCATCATTTTTTAGTTTTGGTGCAGTGATTGAGACTTTTACTTTTGTGGTTGTAGGAGAAACACTGACTGCATTGTTTCACTTTAGTCCCTTTTATGGTATGACAGGTGCAGATGGCAGGTCAGTCCCTTGGTACGAAGAGAAAGACGGAGGGAGTGTGAGAAACATTACTGGGGCTGGTGCCAACTGCTCAGACTGATATGGCATGGGATCAACGCGGTTCTCCATCACACTAATGTCAGCTTCTGGATTCTGGAGGGGAACAATTGCTCATCTCAAAAGAGCCATTTGAGGTGCCTTGTGATTCTGTGTCACTCTACATTTTTCTCTGACCTGAGGACCACTGAACAATTCCTGCCTCACACATTTGCTGCTCATCCAAAGTCTTTTCTTGTCTCCCCCTTGCACACTTTTCAAGCATTTTTCAAATTAAGCAGTGGGTAGAGTAAGCTTCATAGCTGGGGACTGAACTTAATGAGAATAATGTACATTTGCAGCAACATCTGCAGTGACATCTATATCTTTACAAAAAAAACCTTTATTTTTTATACCAGTAAAATATAAACGTAGGTAAAGAAAAGCTGAGAGATTACCTCACCTTAAATTCTGTCTCAATGTTGGCCAGTCTCGCCAGTTCGTTGCTGAGCTCAAGGGCGGTGAGCACAGGGTCTTCACTGCTGAGTGACAGGTAAGCTGCACTGGCCAGGGCCTTATATGCATTCATCCTGGAGCGTGAGTGGCTGAAGGAGTCTTTCTTCTGTTTCTCCACACATTCTGAACATTTACAGAAATAGTCATGAGGCCTTTCGATGCGGGCCCCCTTTGTCAAAAGAATGTGGACAATCTCGTACTCCTGGCAGTGAGCAGCCAGGACGATGGGGGTGATGTCATGTGAAAAACGTGTTCCGTCTTCGTCATAGGCGTAAAAGTCATCATCACGCATCTCCTGCTCCAGTGTGCATAAAGCCAGTCGCAGACCTCCACCAAAAGCAGGATGGGCAAGAATGGCTTCAACAATTCTAACATAACCTTTTGATATGGCCAAAAGGAGGCCATCACCAATCCTAGCCAAACCATCTTTCTTTAGCAGCAGCTCTGTCACTTCTAGGTGCTCGTTACCAACTGCAAGCTGCAAAGCATTCTGGCCCATGTAGTCCACACAATTAAAGTTAAGGGTTTTGGACTCTTCCAGCATCTTGCGAACCACAGGAATGTTTCCATATTCAGCAGCATCCAGAAAACGTTCCTCCTCTGCAGTGAGGGGCGAGCCACGCTCATTGAACATATATGCTGGGCCCCGCACTGCCTGGCGACGCCCCTTCTCCCTCAGCGTCGTATGCCGGCGATGCATGGCTTCCACCCTGGAGACAATAAAGACATTAAGACACACTAAAATCATGGAAAAGAACAAACAATTAATGAGATGGCATTGGAGGAAGAAGACAAAGGCATTTAAGAGTCAGAGAATGAAGCAACAAAATGATGAAGAGTATGTGACAGAAAAGTAGAGAGGAAGAAAGTAAATGTTGGAGGCACGTAGAAAAGCTAACTGCCCATGTTAGATTCAAGTCATTGTCATTGTGCACACAAGGCACGCAATGAAATGAGCGTTCCAGATCACTCATCCAGAGACGAGCATCTGCGGTAATGCAGCCAGAGACCACTACCGTCAGGCAATGTGGTTTAAGTGTCTTGCCCAAGGACACAACGCAGCGCAGGGACAGGGGCTTGAACTGGCAGCCCTCCAGCTGCAAGGCGAGCGCCCACCCAATGCGCCACTTCTATGGTGTATCACACCAGGTCCTCGATGAACAGGCAATCCAACACAAACAGTGATGCTTAACATAAACTTCTTCAGTGGCTGTACAGGAAGCACCACCAAGATGCCTGTGATTTATCTGCCCCCGGATAGATCAATAAACCACTATAATGGGTCAAATATCTCTGTTGGGCAGGTCAACAGCTCTGATTGAGAGATGAAGCTGTCAGGTTAACTGGCTCCTACATGACAAACTCGCACTATGTGACAATGGTCATTCAAAGTGACCCTTTGACCATTGGTGAATATGAGTTTATCAATTGTCACTTGAATGGATACAGACATAAAAATGCACCTCCTGCTCTATGCAATGCCTTTCTTTGTCTTTGTCCAACAATCCCCAGTAAAACAGGGCCAGTATATTGCATAGAACTGCTTGTAATCATTTTTGTTAGAGCAAAACAGTCTTCATCAGGACTATTGTGCTCCAACTACTTTGTTATAAATTGTCCAAATCAGCACTATTGTACTCCACCTACTGCAATTAAATCCACCATAGTATCTGTGTCTGCTGTATGATTGGACAGTCGGTAAAACCCAGATAATAAAAAAGCCTTGAACCTCCCCAGAGAGAAAGACAGCAGAGATAGAGATATTTTTTTAAAAAACATAATTGGTTAGTATTTTCCAGATAAAACACTGTCAAAAGATTTTCAATATAATACTGCTATTATGAGTTAAATGGTTGTAAATGATACAGTGACCTTACAAATAGCTAGGGGTCCAGTTTCACATTAAGACCTGCCAACAAAATGAAAAAAGTAATAAAAATACCAGGCAGGGTTATTTTGCATTTGAGTTATTTGTAAATTTATGTGTATGTGTCTGTGTGTGTGTGTGTGTGTGTGTGTGTGTGTGCACACAAGAATGCAGGACATGGAAGGAAATGGTGAAAATGGAAACTTATTCAAGGTAGAAATATTCCCTGGGGGGTGTCAATGGATGTGGAACTGAGAAGATGAAGAGAGCTCACCAAGACAAATCTTGTGTGTATATGTGAGTGTGTATGTGGCATAGAGACTGAGAGAGAGAGAAGGAGCTGGTCATATGTGCTTAAAGGTTAGAAAGATCTTTAGTTTTTGATTTTTGACTTACACAATCATTTGTGTATGTGCTTGGCTTGCTGTCAATGGGAGAACAAAATCTCTCCCTCTCTGTCACTCACAGACATATGCACAATTACAGATTAGGGCACCAGAATGTGAACAAAACCTACATTATCTATAGAATGTAATGTAAACCAATACTATAGATTTATAGCAAGCACTATGTGTTAACTCCAGCAGAAAAGCATATTTTTCTATAGGTTTGTGTTGTTGGTTTAATGCTTTATGCTGTAAGTTGTGCCTAATATCTTCCTGACCTCTACAGAAACACATACAGAGGAATATTCTTAACAGACAATTTGTAAACATTGTGAGGTTTTCTCATAAATGAAGGAAGAGCCTGGCTGCCAGCCCATTTAGATAACCTTATAGTCAGGTAATGAATCACCATTTTCCATCCCTCTCTAGCTCCTTCTCCATCCATCTTTGGCTGTTTGTAATTCGGATCTGAAATAAAATTTACCTTCATCATTTCAATGTGGAACGGCAGTCACACAGACAAGAGGCGACAGACACAATTGAGATAAACAGGCAGGGAGAAATTGTGTCTAGGTGGTAGGTACAGAGCAAGAAGAAAAATTAGTAAAGAATGTGTACATGTATTTCTGCTTATATATCTAGTTTGTGTGACCGTAATTATACTGCATGTCATATAGTGTTCATACTAAAGAAAGACTACAGAACTTGCACTATTTAACAAAACACAAGGGAATGAAAAACTGCCTTTAAAAACAAACAACATCCAACTACAGTTGTCTTCTTGATCACAGTATATTTGCTCGAGAATGTTAGTTAAAACGCATTCTAAAAAGTCCTTGACTTTTATAGTATCGCAGTGTCCTTTCAAACTACTTCAGTAAATCTACCAGCCACATTTTCATATTAAGTATACATTTAGAATTTTGCTTCAAAATCATGAAGTTAGGATTGAGTGGGTAGAAACAGGTTATTTTGTGAATAGCGGTGATGGCAACAATTTCATTTTGATTTGGTGTTATCAGACTATTTACTATCGGAATATACTGTAAGCACTGTTTCTGAATCCTGAAACTGCACCTGCTACCAAATGTACTCATTTTGATGTTTCCTCACACTCAGAGACTCCCGCAGATCACTGAGAGGGGCTGTCCAATCAGAAAGCTCCCTCTTGTACTAGCAACAAAATTGACAGAAAAAGAGGAAAAAGCAGAATTGCACCATTGCTGCAAGTGTCTCTAACACAACAGTGGTACTTGTTCAAAAAGGTTTCTCAAACTACAGTTCTTTAATGGCGCAGACTATTAATTTTTTGAGTTCAGCTTACTGGGTTGTAAAAATTCAAGTTGAGTCATAGTTTGGGTGATTTTGGTGCACAGGTGGACAGATCAGATATTTTTAAAATCTATATTCTATGAGCATAATTAGTTGGGATCTTTGCCCAGAGGCCAAGCTCAAAGTTACTGGTTAGCTAAAAAAAAATTGATTGGATTGGTAGTAATGTAATTTATAGAGAATAACTTTTAAAATGCAAAATCATATACAGGTGACAAATGTAAAGTGTTTTATACCTTTCACTCTAAGAGCAGCAATAAATGTGTTGGAAATGTACAATGAACCTTTAGTACAGAGCGAAAGCACAATAAGATAACTGTCACTAAGAGTTTTTTATTCAAAAGAACTGTATAATCAATTTTCGTCCAATTTTGCGTGTCCTCCTTGTCACACTTGAACCTTTCTAAGGTTGAGGCACCAAGTCATTTATAATCTGTGCAAGCAATCAATTAGGTTAGGTCAATTACCAGTGAACTAGGGAAAAGGAAGGAAAGAAAAGAAGATTAATGGGGTTTGAAATCAAATTTTACAGAAATGACAAATGAGTCAATGTTTTATCACTGCACACACACAAGCAGGATATTTGAAAAAAGTTACACTCTATCTGCTTTTATCAAGCACACACACACACACACACATACACACACACACACACACACACACACACAGTTCAAACAGTAAACTGCCATTTTTTAAAGATCAAAGTCGAGTTGCTCAACATAATTTAATGATAATGAGAAACAGACATGTTCACCCTCTCTAACCAGCTCTTTCACACAAAACCCAAGCACACAGGTGTCCAACATTTAGCCTAGTCAGCCATCAGTGAGAGCTTCTTCCATGTAAGGCCTGGTAAACTGAACACTGGCGTTATCAAAGAGACAGACCAGGGAAGATCAAAGTCCCAACTCTCAGGCCTGCCATTCTCAATATCTGATAGTCATAGCTAATCTGGCAGCACCACATGAATATCCATTAAGTATTGCCATGTATGTCCCACTTTTTTCTCTCCTGATATTTTCTAAATGAACATAGCAGGCTGTATCCACCAAGCATGAGCATTTGCTTTAGTGAAGCAATTAAATACATATGTAATTGCAAGAAATTATACATGAGATGACTATATATAATTCTGTACACTGTACTCTGCAAAACAGTCTCTGTAGCCTGCTCCAGCTCTGTGTCACATGGTTTTGCCAATGTTTCTCATTTAATGATCTCTCAACCCCAAAAGGTACTGGAAGAATGCATGAATTCATCAGTCCTGACTTCCTCACATATGCATTCTATGCCCTCATAACTCCACAGGAACACAACTGAACCTCTTCCACCTCCACCTCTGGAAGTGGAAGAGGTTCAGAAAATAAAGGAGGAGAAAAAAAATAAAGCTGGAACCTTTTGAAATTGCAGTTACTGTTAACTAACATTTCAGATAACAACACATCTCAGGATGTTATGCTGAAAGTAAAGTAAGCACAAATATGACACTAATAACCTCACTAAATGCATTTACTTCAAAAGTCTGCTAATCTGCTGTCTATGTAATCCACAAAGGCAGCAGGGTGTAAATCTGTGACCCACAAGCTAGGTTCAGCTTGCTTAGTCAAAATCCTGCCTGCTTCAAAACTGACCTCTACTTGTTGACATTCCAGGTGGATTAAGGTTTGTTGTAATAGTTTATAAACAAGCCCACGAGCTCTGCACAAGGCCGAGACGATGTTCACTGGATAAATTTTTTTAATTGTGGGTAATTATACAAGGAAGACTCACGTTTGCCTGCTTTCAGAGTTGAACTCGGTGTCTATGTGCTCAACAGTGTAGTGGTTCCCGTAGTCCGAGAGCTCCGGAGCCCGATGCAGTCTCTGTCCGCGGTGCTGAAAGCGCTCAGCGGTCGCCGCTCCTCGTACCCTCCACTTGGGAAACGGGTCATCGTGCTGGTCGTAGACCGCGTCTACATGCACACCCGGCAGCGAAAGAAGCGGAGAGCCGGTGTCTCCGGTGCGCTGGCGGAACTTTGGCGGTGTGAAGTGTGTGGAATCCCCGACTTCCTGGTACTCTGGAGACGGGTGAAGACACTCCGGAGAGGCGAGGTAAGGTGGGTCTGTGTCCCCAAGCAGTGGAGAGGCGGAGGAGAACAGGTCCAGGGGCCGCGGAGAAGAGGGAGATCCTCGGGGAAGTCTGAGAGAGAGGGGCGAGGAGGGAGATTCGGAGAGGTGCCCCCTCTCGCCGCTGTCGCTTTCCTCTCCCTCGTCACACATTGGGAGAGTTTCTGTGCACCATATACTTTAAATTATTTTAGCAATGTGACAGACATTTAACAGTGTTTGTCAAAGTTGCCACTGCACAAGTTTCTTCTGAGCAGCGCCGTGGCGACGAGCCAAGCCTCCACCTTTGCCTGGGAGTGCGCGCGCTAATTAGAAGACAGCGAGTGCGCGCACAGGGAAAAGCCAACCCTTTACAAAATGGAAGGAAAAGCAGAAGTGGCAACACCACAAAGTAGCCTAACTCACGCCTAACATTGGCCAAGACAAACGATTACATCTCAAGATTGTATTTGCTACTCAGAAAATACAAATAATTTTGATTTAATATATGTGCATTGAAAATTATTTGTAATTTTGGGTAAGGAGAGACGGAGCAGATGGAGCTTGTTGTGAAGGGGTTAATTAGCATGCCCACCTGTTATTGACCAATTACTGGCACTGGCATAAATATTCTTTTTAATGCATTAGAGAACAAACACGCGAGTCTTTGCTTACATGCAATCTCAGTGGCGGGTTTGCTGTTGTGCAAAGTCCTTACTCTTAATGGTTTGGCAAACCTGGACACCACTATCATGAAGAGCAGGGACATACAGTCTGTGTATCCAGTTGTGTGTGCGTGTTCGGTCTTCTAATTAGAGACACATTAGTTACGAAGGAGACTTCGTGCAACCCCAAACAGACGCTAACCGATCCTAACCCAGCTCTTTGATCTTTGATCATTCTTGTATTTATGCACGAAAAAATCCACACACAACAATCTGTCTTTTCTGGTGATGACAATAGTTAAAATAACTGCTGCATACACGTGTTACTGAGTTTTGTTACATAATATATACAGATCCAATTCCGTAATTTTAAGTTACAAGAACATAGATGAACTTTGGAGATTTATGGGTTCATCCTTAACACCTCTGTACATGACGCGGTTTACCTGGTTTCTTTCACTGGTTTGAGATTAGTCACCCTAATGACAGTCATACAGGGCAAAATTAAAAGTTATATGTCCATAACTTTATTTTCGACAAAATTAAGAAATGAAGTGAGTCATAAATGTTTTAATGTCCCATTTCACATCTTTCCCACAGTAGAATGATGGGATTGAAATGAGAAACCAGTGAAGCAGCCATGCAAGATTAATTACATATGAAAATTCATATTTTAATGAAATTGTAGAGCTGCTACAAGGAACTCTTGGAAAAACCAACAAAATGTTTTTCCTTGTTTATTTGTATTACCAGATGGTCTAAATGCTTTATGCATGGTGACCTTGAATGAAAGAACATTTTATCATTAATAAAATAATTCTTTAATCTATATAGTTTCATTCAATAGTTAATTTAGAGCTTAATGAGACATGAGTGACACTGATATATGTGTGTTTTTATGTTTTTAAGCTACACTAAGCAGCTTTTGTCATTTACCAAAACACACATTGCATGAAAGGTGCTACTGCAGGACAAAAATGTCAGAGAAAAGAAACGTGTTTTAATGAGTAAGTCTAAAAACGCAAGTATCAAGCACTGTAGTTGTTCAAGGAGGCACAACTGCATTATTGAAATAACTCACTGCAGCCTTTTAGAAACACATAAATATGCAAGGCTCTTTTAGCATATTGCAAACACTGGATTATCTTCTTTGGTTTTTAAAAAAATGGAAATCAGTTTTGCATGATGTAATGCCTCTGCATGGGTTTGAAATTTTCTGGTCTCAGCCCAATCACTATGTCACCGCAGGTGACTATTGTCTGCCAGAGGCAGAACTCTTGCTGTGAAATCACTGATTGAAAGTGTTTAGAAAAGTCATGTAACTGTGTGGAAGCATTTTTGTGTTCCATTTGATTCAGAGTGAAACTCCTATTTCAGAGGAAAGGAAGCAAACTCTTCTGATGGGTTAATACCATATTAAACATTACATTAAATGCTTGTGTAAAATCCAGTGTCCTCAAATGTTCAAGATAAACAGACAAAGAGAGATGAAAAGCAGACAGACAGCAATAAAGATGGTTGATTGAATTACATCTTGCAACAGAACAAAGGCTAAGTATGATCATATTAAACACCAATCCAATTCCTTCCAGCAGCCCAAACACTCATTTCATTGTGCACTGTAAAGATTGCAGCTCCCTCTGTTATAAAACCTGAGAGAAAAATGCGTATATGGAGAATAAGGTCCGTAGAAACCACTTCCCATTACGTTGTGCAAGTTAGGTGACCAAACATAAAACTCACCTATCCAAACACACCTTACTTAAGATGTGATGTCACAACAGCCTAATATTAAATGGACTAGCTCTTATATAGTGCTTTTCTACTCTGACTGAGCACTCAAAGTGCTTAAACAACACGTCTGCATTCACCCATTCACACAAGCACTCCCATGTTTAACTAAGCTAAGTGCTTTTTCACACACATTCACACTTCCAACGCTTGCATCAAAGAGCAACTTGGGGTTCAGTATCTTGCCCAATGATACTTTTGCATGCAGCCACCCCAATAAGCTCTACTTTCATATATTTCATCAGCAGCTAGCTGCCTTCAGCAACAGCACATACCACCTCCAGCAGTCAAGTTAGTGCAGTTTGTTGGACAAGCTGCCAGTCGGTTACCATTCTCTTGTGACAGTGGACGACAGATGTGCCAGTTTGATGACGCCAGCCATCACTTACTCTGTTTGAGTTAAAGAATAAATGTTCTCCATCCAGGCTCCACATCTGACAGGTTCTCAACTGGCATCTGGACAGAAAGTCCATTTGAAGGCATTGATAGTCTGAAGCTGAGCTGCTTATGGCGTTGGCTGAAGAAGGAAAGCTGCAACACTGCTGTCCTATCAGGTTCTCCATGTCATCATTATCCCCTTCCTCTTCAGGTATTTAAAAGGTAGCAGACGTGAATGACTTCTGCAACAACTGGCAGTGAATATTTCACATCACTGCAGGGGAATTTTGACCAACTCTAATTAAAACACAGGCTTTTCAGGCATGAACAGTATGTTTAAGGTTATTCCAAAGCATCTGAGTCCAGACTTTGACTAGACCACTCCAAAACCTTTGTTTTTTGGGTTTGTATTTTATTTTATTTTATTTTTTTAGCCATTCAGAGCTGGAGTTGCTGGTGTGTTTCAGTTGATTGTCCAGCCCAAGTGTGATCCAGATTCAGATCACAAACTGATGGCTGGACATTCTCATTTTACTTTTTTGATAAGTTTTTATAGCTTTTTCCCTTAATAAATTAAATCACAATTTTAAAAAAACTGCAATCTGTATTTAGTGGGGTTATCTTTGTCTAATATTACAATTTGTTTGATGATGTGAAACATGTTACTGTGACAAATATACAAAATAACAAACAAACAAACAAATAATAACAATGGGAGGGGGCAAATACTTGGGGGCAATATCACAGCACTGTAGTACAGGTATGACGCAGACAGAAGACCCCCATAAATGCTTCTGTAACCATTTCAGGGTTTTTATGTATAGAGGAATTTGCATTGAAATATTTCTTTAACCAGCTTTGTAATGTGAAATAATTTGTTCAAGCATCATAGATATGTTTGTCTACTGGTCACAAAAATCATTCATAACAGAGTCATTGCTTTCATTGAACATGGCTCAGTCATGGTTATCTCTGCAGTCCCACCAGCTAGGTATTAAAATAGTTTGACAGTTACAAAGAGCTGCAAGTTCTCTTATTTTGAAAGTACAGATGTAGCTGCTTTGGAGCACGATTTGCATTCTACTGTGCAAATGTTTTTAAGCCTGCAAAGCAACTTTAGTTAGAGATTTGGTATTTCTCACTTATTTTTTCCAAGTCAGCACTGACTGTCTCAGTATTTATGCAAGAGCATACTGTTTACCCAACATTTGCACAGTGCTTTTTGATGACTGAGCATCAAACCAAATGTTTCAAATTTTAATCGTGCCAGAAGATGATACAAATTGAATATGTTATCAATTTGTTTTGCAGAGGCATTTTTAAGATACATTCAATATAAACTTGTCATGTTGATTAAAAACATAGCCTAAATATATGCTCCTGCAAACTAGCTGTGTGTGAATATATTTGTCATAAGACAGGATTGCACAGTTCAAATGATCAAAAGAAAATTACACAGAAGAACAAATGATGACAAACGTCAGTCATCGAATGGGGCCCAGTGTCTTTTTCCATCCCTGTGTACTGAATGGCCACCTCTTTTTTCACACCCTGTCATCTACTATCTCCATTGCTGTCAAGCACACTCACCCTCAGCTGTTTTTGTATGGCCCCAGTCCAAAGGCAGAACTTTTGGTCACATAACACAAGATTCTAGACTTTTTAGGTTTGCATTTAGATAGTCTTTCTAGATATGTAATGTCTCTGATCTATAGTATTTATTAGCCTTTTTTTTGGTGAAGGTGCTTTGGTGATTAAACCACGGAGGAAACAAAGTTTTAGATAATGAGAGAGGCACAAACACCAAAGTCATTTATGAAGGTTCTTTATTTTTGGCTTCAACATTCTGCTCTATGTGCTAGAAAATTGGATCTATGGATCAAAGAGTGAAGAAATTGCCATTAAAAGTTGACCTGTCGATGTGATTGATTAAGACTAAATATGGAACAATAGTGCTGTCTGTCACAGGTAAACATGGCTACACTGCAACCAGGTTTCCTGTCCTCACGACTTCACTGGGAAAAATTGGACACTGTTAAAGCATCAGGGGAGGAAGTGCACAAAAGCCAATTGCTTACACCCTCCATTGATCTCATGGTAGTTTTATTGGTCACTGAATCACTAACACACCGTTTAATCAATGGGAGCAGCACTTAAGCGGGAACACAGTTTCTTCTTTTTCTTTATTATACTTTGAATGTTTGCTTCTCTCTTTCCTCCAACCAATGAGATCTTTCACAGTTGACTTTGCTAATAGCTGGCAGATATTGGAGTCAATGCATACTCTATGCATATTTGATTTGCACAGAGCAGCTGGAGAGCCATTGAAATGTTTAAAAATTTTATAAAGTCTGCTTGCCGAGGTTTGATGAATGAGTTGTGACAGAGCATTTAATGAGATATTCTTCCAACTAGACTTTATTGAAGATATCAGATGCTGTGTAGTTGCGGTTGCATGCAACCACACACATACACCACATACTCTTATGTGCACACACACACACATGCACACAAGCACATAAAACAATGCAAATCCATTCAGATAAATGCTCTAAGAATTATTCATTCTCTTAGTCTGTTTCCTCTGTTATTAAACCCTGAGAATACAACCTTATTGCTAACCAAAGCATTTTGAATGTTCAATCGTATATATACAGGGTGCATTCATAGCGATTTATCATTTACAAACAACGGCCTTCATGGTTCCCAACAAGCCTACACTACATAGAACTAGCTGACATATACATTTATTTACAACCTAGTGAGTGCTACTTTGTGTGAAATGTATTAAATGCTTCAGTGCACTTAATACATTTCCACCTTGAGCCACATCTCTAAGTCATTATGGAATTGTGACAGCTAGTGTTTTGTGGTTTAGCAGTTTGCGTGTGTGCATATACGTGTGTGTCTGTGAGTAACTGGCCTCGAGAGGTTCAAATTCAGCACATGGTGGAACTGAACGGAAAACCATAATTTACGCTGCAACAAGGAAAACAGAGCCTTCTTATGGTCAAACTGGGTGTTGACATTAGGTCTTTGGTGCTGTCAATAGACACTCCCTGTGTTCTCCAATGTCTGGCATTTCTCTTTTGTATTTGATTTTTTTTTAAAAAGACTTAAAAAGTCAATTATTTGAGCTGAGATAAGTGAAGTTGAATTTCCTTGTTCTTTACAGTAATTTGATCCTCTGAATGTGTCTTCTTAATTCAAAAATCAATGATAATAATGAAAGTTATCTACAAATATCTGTTTTTTCTTGAGCAAATGTGCCTTGACATTATCACATGTCACCAACTAGAAATGTTCTCATTTGATCTGATCGATGAGGCTTTCAGGTTGTGAATTGTAACAACTTTTTCACTAGCAATCCATAAAAAGTGTGGAAAGCAGGTTCATTACCTCATACAGAGTAGATCATTGGAACTTGCCATTAATTATCCCCACCAGTGACCTGTGCTGGGACAATCAACACCGTCTCTGGCACTGAGTCTGCTCCCTCTACTTAACAGCTGGAGAGCTGAAGGTACCCACTGTGTCATCTTGAGTGAAAGGAGGCCCCCTACTAAGTAAACAAATCACCTGGGCTGAACTTAAATGAAAATGTTCTGATGTCTACTTGAGTGAAAATCTAATTTTCAAATCTTTATTGACTGCACAGCGAGTGTTAAAGGCAGTGTGAGGCTAAAAGCCGATGGGAACACATGAATACAGTAGGTGATAAGAAAGCATAACTCCTCTTCAATTCTAAACGCTTGTGATAGTGCAAGTAAAAACGAATTCATTATTGTATTTTTAATAAAAGGTACAAACAAAACACATGAAAAAAGGCTGCAGCTGCCATCAGCAGCTTAAATTACATCCTCCATAAATCCTGTATTCTGATGACTGGATATAAAAACTGAGACTGGCTGATGCTGTTTTTCATAAAGAATTATTGATAACAAACATGTGCACATTTAATTAAAAAATTTGAATAATATTCTGATATGATGCATTTTCAACTCACTATATCCATACATATGAAAAAATATACAGTTATACCCAGGAGAAATGGCTACAGAGCCTCACTTTCCCCCTGAATGTAAAAATGGAAAGAAAAGGAAAAAAATCAATCAGGTAATAGCTTTTGAAACACAGGAGACCAATATGTATTCATACATACATAATCTAAGCAGTGGGAAGGTGAGTGATTGACCCTAAAAGGATAGATTTGGGTGGAGAATTACTTTAGCTGCCCACATCAATGTTCTGTGTTTCCCCACAACATATCCCACTTACAGCACGCCTCTTCTCGGTCTCTCTGAACAATGAACGGCTTCCGAGAACATCCACCTCTAACCCTGTGGTGAACCCACACCAGCTTTTTCAGTGCCTTGTTACACATCAGGTTTCTCTGCCAAAGACTTTCAACTCAGTCTCACCCAGCTTTGACAACCATGGGAAATCCATGCTGTTAATTGAAAAAGTTCCTGAGGGAATGATGTGGTTGGTCAGATTTCGCTTTTTTATGCTGTGAACCAAGAAGTTAAAGTGACACAAAGCTGCGACAGGTCTGAGGACTTTTCCATGGCAATTTATACTGCAAACATTCACAATACACTAAAGACATTTAATAGATAAATAAGGAATTTTAAAAGTAGATAAAACACACACACACACACACATACATACTATACACTAACAGGAATTGACACAGATGCTGCCAGTTCCTGAGCTACTCTGGCATTTAATGCAGCTGCAGACATGGTCCAGAATAAAGACTATGCAAAGTTCAAGAGACTGGCTCTTTTATTATATTTGTTTTGGATAACAATTCTGATGAGAAGTGTAAGCTACATCAGGCTCTGGCTGCATAATCATACTTATTCATATCTCTTAGATAGAGGGTGTTTGTAATTTATTGAGGCAAAAATAATGACTTATTCTTAAAGCAAAAAATATGCATGAATCAAAGTGGGTTTCCAGAGGCGTGTGGATTTTTGCTTTACACTAAGGTTTGCCGTGTGGGGTTATAGATAGGTAATTGTGATCAGCTTGTGTTTATTAAAATTAATAAAAATAAACTTTAAACAGTTTTAATATTTTTTTATCCAGAAATTCCTACCAATTCAACAAAGAACAAAATCACATTAGTACAGTAATACTGTTGTACTAGACGTGAGAATCACAGAGGGCTGAGTGACAGTTGTTCACTATATTCACATCTGGCAAGAATAAATAAAATAAAATAAAAAATAAAACATGAACAAGAGGTGCCTGAAAAAAAAACTTATAGAGCTATTCTTGTAAAAGCAAATATAGTTGGTATAACTGCATTCAGATCATCATTCTGACTGCAAAACTGCCAGACATGACAGGCAAAATAAAAAAAAAATAAATAAAAAAAAATAAAAAAAAATGATCTTATTCAACCCTCTCTGTGATTAAAAATGGCCCGTGGTACATTAAAACAACCATTCTGTCACCGGCCTCTGCCTCACTGATACTTGCTGTACTCTGGCAAACCCCTGAAGGGGTTTTGGCTCACATGGAGAACTGCAAACAGAGTGCACATACACTACTCCTGTCAGGAAGCATCTCCCCCACTAACTGGGATAATATCTCTAGTAAACCTGGAGCATATGAAAAGCTATCACTCAGCAAAATTACATGAGAACTCTATAAAGGTTGTTTTTTATAATAATCTCTTCAGTTCAACAGTCAGAATTTTTTTTTCCTTTTTTTCCCCGCAACTAAATATGAATCAGGTGTCGTGGTGTCTCAGTAGTTAGCACCATCACCTCATAGCACCTCATAGTGTGTGCGTGTGTGTGTGTGTGTGTCCCTTGCTGGGTTTTCTCCCACTGACCAGACATGCCTGCTGGGTTGACTGGTGAT
>VUQJ01044750.1:36820-49387 GCA_015108635.1 Andinoacara biseriatus | reverse complement strand
ACACCTCCAGAGAATGTGTTGAGTAATTTGTTAAAAGAATCATTCAAAATATTTGTCGTCTTCAAGGAAGTGCCCTTGGATTAAACTGAATGAACCAACTCAAGTCCCGTCACACCCCCATCCACATTTGACTCTCCCCAAGTTACAGCTTTAAGCTTTCTCAAAGACAACGTGGACTGTTTGTTCCCTGGACACTTCCTGCGTATTTGATGTCCTCATGGCTCATGGGTTAAACATTATTGAGGGTTCCAGCAGCGTGCCGTCTCTGTGTGGGTGTGTGTGTGTGCTCCACCTTGTCTACTCATTAGACAGATGGTAGACGGACGGATTAAAAGCTTGACAGCTTTAAACATCCAGGATCCAAGAAAAGTCATGAGAAAGTAAATGTGTGTCACAAGCAGATTAACTCCTGGACATCTTATTTTTCAGTGCCAGCAATGCTATCAAAGGAGAGGGCCTACAGGAAGGGCTGGACTGGCTACAAGGTAACATGTTCATTTAGTAAATTAAATGAAAATGTCACACTGGGCCAAAAGAGGGTTGGAAATTTTTTAAATGTCAATAATTTCTGCATGTTGTAATAAGTGTTTGTTTTTTTTTCATACCCATAGATCAAATTGCACAGTAAGTATCAGTAATGCTATAGTGTTGTGGTGGTGCTGTAAATTTGTGATTGCGAATTTATGTCTCTGGATGGGAGGCCACATTAAAACACTAATCCACAACAATAATCAAAGTAAAATTCCATTGAAGTGAATTAGGTTCTCTTAGAGAAGTAAATCCTGTCTAAATTAGGCCTTTGGTGTGCTTTATGCCATTTTCTGTGTGTTATGTCCTGATGTTTCCACTCATAATCCCCTTGTAAACACTACAATTAGCTGATTTTCCATTTAAGAAAAGTTACTTGTATCCAAACCCCTAGAAAAGAAAAAAACAAACAACAACCATAATTCTGTTTTCCTTTTTGCCAGATCATTTGAAAACAATGATCATGTGAATGACTGAAATGGCCGTGACCACGGACAAAAGGGATGTGGGAACTGGATCTCATTCATCATCTGGATTATTCAACACACTTGATGTTGTAGGCCTTAAACTTAAATGTCAAAAGACCTAGAAATCCAAGTGCATGCATGTGTTTAAGATCTATGAACCTTGGGAAAAAAAAAATCACACACATTCTGATTATTTAAAGCACACCCCTGATAGATTTACTTGTTATATGTCATTATGAGCACATTCTGTAAATTAAAAATATCCTTTATACTGTTTCTGTATACAGTAACCTTTTTTTATTGAAGCTGCTTTTTCTATTGACACATGCTTTATTAATTTCATCCTTTTTTTGAAAACGCTGTCAATGCTGAATATTGTACTGTCTAATAAAAGCCTATTTGCTGAGTGTAAACTTTGTAACAGACTTAATACAAAAGATCAAATCAAAGTGAAAATGCCACTTTAATAAGTTAGAAAAACAAGTCATTTAGTCAATACTATACGTACATCCAGAGCTTCAGCGTGAATAAATAGTGTCCAATAAATATTCTGAATAATGAAAGTTAAATAACATTACTGGTAATGAATAAATATGAAATACAGGTAATAAAACATAACTGTAAAGATGGCTTAAGAACAAAACTTCCAATACAAATATTTGTATAAATAACAGTTTAGTTAAAACAGCATTACATTTAGTCTACAAGTGCAGGGTGAAATCCATCCCCAGCCTTCTCTGAGCACCATGGCAACATCCCTTTGTTCAAGTCTGTCTTAACCTTCTATTTGAACTGTTTTTACAAAGAACCATCACTCTCTATCATTCAGTTCATTCGTTAAGCCCTTTCATTATTGACATTCATCTCTTCCGTCACTCCTCTGCATCTTGTCACTTTTAATCTGCATAATTCCTATCTGAGGAACATGTGGAGGAATTTAGTGTGGAAGTGAGCACTGGAGTCCAGGAGGATACACAGGGTCTGGAAAGTCTCTCTGTCATCAAAGTGGTTCCCTGGAAAGAGATAATGGCATTACTGACTTTCTATATCAGTCTAAATATGCTTTAAAGGTTTCTCTGTGGGGCTGTAAAATGGCTGCGTTAAAAATAAACACTGTGGGAAGGGAACTACTGGTGCAAAGGGATACAAATTACATATATAAAATACATGTTCAGTAGGCTGATAAGTGAGTCTACAATTGTCACTCTCCACCTTTATTTAAAGCTATTGCCCAATCTTTTCAGTCCCATCCATTCATTTCATGGCAGGGATTAAAACCTCCATTTTCTCATGTAGCCACACTTGCAGAGACTAACGAATGGGTCCCTCCAGATGTATTATAAGCCATTAACATTGGTGGAGCAAAATCTAAAGGTTCAGTGTGCTCAGTGACAAAGATTTGCTGTGGGAGGCAAAAAGGAGGCGAAAACACACCCACCCCACCTGTAAATGTTTTCACTAAAATAAGGAAAAAATAATAAGTTCTCCATAAATGCCATCTGTCTGAGCTGTCACACGTACACAGCCACCCATCAACACACACCTTCAAAGAAAAGCTGCTCCACACTGCAGACAAAATCATTTTCTCACCTACACATTAACTGTACTTGCACATACCACTACTGCAAATGCTTTTTTTTCTCCTCAGCATATATTTACTTTCTGGTTATATATCTGAACATGTGTAAATGAGCACATTAGTTTCCCATTCTATATGAACACAACAAACACAGATGTTTGTTACTGTAGGTTGTTCTTTGTAGCTTTCCCAGTGCTGCGGTTTATTGCCATTTCTTCATTCATTAATGTTAAACATTATCACATCTTGGAAATGTTTTTTTGTTTTTTACCTTTTACCACTGGGTTTCTCTTTCTAAGATTTGTCTTTACCTCACACACATAAAGGGCCTTTAGTCCACTGTAGCTGTGAACGGCCACTATATAAATCAAATAAGTCTGCATGTTCTCCCCGTGTCTGCATGGATTCTCTTCAGGTACTCTGCCTTCCTCCCACAGTCCAAAGACATGCAGTTAGTGGGGTTAGGTTAATTGGTGATTCCAAATTGCCCATAGGTGTCTTTCTGTGTTGGCCCTGCGACAGACTGGCGGCCTGTCCAGGATGCACCCTGCCTCTTGACCTATGACAGCTGGCACAGGCTTCAGCCACCACTGCAAAAAGGATAAGAAAATGGATGAATGGATGGATAACTACAACTGTTTCTATTTACTCAACCCCCACTCTTCTGGGTCTGGAAAAGTAAAGCAGAAACAGCCTTAAACCTGCATTCTTTCTAATGACCAGCAGAGGGGTGAATCCCCTGGTTGTAAAAAGAGGTAGGGATTGGCAGACTTGTCTTGACTTCCTTGATTTTCCACCCCAACAAGTGAATAAATCTGTGGTCTCGGTTGCCTAGTTTGAAGCCAAACTGAAAACAATAAGATGTTTTTTTACACACAAAACAGGGCGACAAGCAGTTGTGTGGTTTAGAGAGTCTACCTTGTGATTGACAAGTCATAAACGTACAAGCATGCAGCAGTTTTTCAATCATATCTAGTGGCAGCAAGCTCAGCGGGCTCAATAGTATCCTAAGCGGACATCCTTCTCCTCTGAAAGTTATGATGAACTTGCTAGAGAGATTGTGTCTTAGGTCTCTTCCTAGTTGAGTTTACCCAGAAAACCTCCAACAGGAGGAAAGTAAATTACAACTGGCCACAGAAACAATATGATACTGTTTTACTGATGTATGGCACCAGTCTCCACACATATCTATGCTACGTTTTGCACCCTGTGCAAAACAGATTTTTAGACAGGATGGAAAGGTTTTTTTTGTTTGTTTAATTTTCTCCAGAAAGCTGCCCCACCTCACCTGCTACAGAACGCTGAAAGAATTCCTGTGTGACTTCTGAGAATGTATTCTCCAGTTGCTGGATGAAGTAGAACCTTTCCGGAGCCGTGCTCAAGACCTTGCAGATCTGCTGTACCAACTTCACCGGCCAGTTCATGTGATAGCCATCCTTTTCACACACCTAATATGAAGGCAATTCATCTCGGACATTTTTAATAAGGAGATAATGCTGCTACCCTAATGATATCAAACAGATTAATTTTTGTTACCTAATACTGTTTACATTAAAGCCGTTTTGGTTCCCATATGGGGAGAATAGCACCATGGACAGTGCAAGTGATTCCTCATGCCTTTTTTACATTTTAAAAAAGACAATAATATTGTACTTATGTCTGTTCTGCTTCGGTGGATTTTGGGTAAATCTAGGGGCAAGTAAGGTTTAACATTTGAATCTCAGTTGTTGTTATTTCAGAGGGAACCACTCACACAGGTTTTCTTCTAGTGTGGCTGTTGCCCTAATGTTCATTCTGGCTCAGGGAACTGCTCATTCTCAATTACTAAACAATAATTTGCTAATGTACCAAACCAACCATTTAAAAAAAAAAAAACCTAAAACTACTTCTCTCACCAGTATGATGTAGACGATGAGTCTTGAGATCTCAAGGAGTCGTCCATTGAGAGCCTTGCTGGCCAGGACACTGTAGCAGAGACTGCTGCCACACAGCACCAAAAGACGAGCCACATTCTCCATGTGCCACTGCTGAGGAATAACTGGAGACAGTAAGGAAACAAAAAGTCAGCAATTACAATCACTTTGGTCTTTCTGTTTAAAATCATCATACTAAAGTGTTCAAAATAGATTTAGCTTTGGAAAACAGATCCTTTAGTCAGCTTAATACTCAGGATTCTGTAGCTCCAGGTGTACATCTCTCTGGTGCTCTGTGACATAAGAATATTCAACAAATTTACCAATTAGCTCCTCCAAGATTGAGAGCATTGAGTCAGTGCTCCAGTCTTTGACCTCTAGTTTGCCAAAAACCATGAGGATGGCCTTGGCCAGCTCCCACAGAGCGTTGTGGTGAAGTCCCCTCTCCACCAGATCCTCCCAGCAGAGTGAACCTGCATGAAGTAGTGCACCTTAATTATTTACCGTGTAATGCTTTGCACCACTAATACAAAGCAAGATGAGTAGGTTGAGTAGTTGAGTAGGTTGTAAATTGTAAACCAGTATAACCTACTATGTTCTCTCCAGCCATCTTTCAACACTGAAAAGTGGTTGTTTGGGTCTCTAATTTTGTATTTTTTTTTTCCTTTAAATTTTTGAGAGCTTGTGACTATTCAAGCCGACAACCTTACATTATGCAGTTTAATCGCATTCATAACATAATTCATCATAACATGAATTGCTTAAACACTTTTTCTGGTGCAATAAAGTCATTTATTTCAGGTTAAAACAAGTTGGAATTTACAAAACTGTACTGCAAATAATGTAGCAACAAAGGAATAAAGTCTGATCATGTTTCAAGGGTATACTGCCAACAAATTAAGAAAAATGTTTTTCCAACATGTTCTCATAACATCAATACTTTCCAGTTTTATAAACTTTTCAGTATCATATTATCTCACCCTCAGGCAGCACAGGACCATAGAGGATGAACAATAAGTGGGCCTGGTTGACCATAGGCCAAGGCTTCAGGAGCTGCATCAACCAGAACTGACACTCCGGCTGGTTTGGCCACACGTCCAAAAGAACCTGACGGCAGAATAGACGCAGCTGCAACTCCTGGTACCACTTCACACCTGGGAACAAATATACAAATATATACTTTGTTTTCCAGCTTCTAAAGACTACCACAAAATGTCCAGGATCTGCAAGAGGCTGTCACATTCGTCCATATGACTCCACCACCCAATGTGGTGGAAAGGTTCTTTTTTGGGGTTTTTTTAAACCAGATTTAGAACAACTTCAGAGCACATCGTTACCCTTCACCACCACTGATCTGACCCAGGGAGAGCAAAATGAATAATGCTCAAGTATTAGAGATTAACCATAGATGCTTTAACTACTCCCTACCTATTTCTGCTCTGCCCTCTCAGTAACACACCTGGTTTAGCTGCGATGACTACTTCAATTTTTTGCAGCAGGTTTGTGAAGTCACAGAGGACGCTGAACACTCTGTGGCACTCCAGCTCATCCCACCCTGCGATCAGTGTCTGTAAAAGAATCAATACGACTTCCCTCAATATCTTTTTAAAACACCAAGGTGGAGCACTAAAGACAAAAATTTGTCCCAACGAGCCAAAGATTTCCTAAACTATTTGGTTTTTCTTAATGTTTGTCTTTAGTAGGACCTAGCAAAATCGCCTGATTGAACTGTAACATCAGGGTGAGATCTCTGTATCAGAGTGAGTGCACTTGTTGCTACAAAGGCTATCTTTGGAATGTCATCGTGTCTTGGGGCTCGAATTAGTTATTTCCTTTGATTAGATTCAATTTCATAAATCTGCAGTCTTTATATGAGGGCCGTCACCTGGATGAATGCTCCAAAGCTGGAGAAACCAAAGCAGTCTGGCGCTTCACATTTCTCCAACATGAAGCAAGGAATCTGAAACAAATCAGGGGGACAAAATAATTGGTTATATTTGTTTTGTTTTTTTCAACAATACTGTAATGGCAGTTCATATATGCCAATTATATAAATTAGAACAATCATGCTAAACTATATGTACTATTTTACTGACTGACAGCAGACATATTAGAATTAATCAACTGGTTTTCAAATTCCAGCATACCACCAAAAAAAATGTCACCCTATGTTACATAAAATAACAATACAATTAAAGTTTCCTCCTTTATAAATATGTCGCAACATATATTATAAAAACCAGAGATCTTGTCTCCTTTACTCAATAAAATGAAAAATCAATTTAAAACATTTAACAAGCTATGGTATTCTGCTCTTGCCCGTCATCTCACCTGCCTTTTTCTTACCTTTGAGATCTTGCTGAAGATAAACTTTAACCTGTCCTTTGTGGGTAGCAACAGGGTACACCTCTTGAACAACAAACCTGACACAACACACACGAGGGCACATTACCATTCAATGGTATGTTAAATAGTAGAAAAGCTCTGAGAAATATGAGTAACACAGGTAAACAGGCTGTTGGTTACAAATGCATCATAAAAAGATGTACAAAACAGAACACTCAATGAAATACCGAGGTCTCTGTAGTGTCCAACAGTGGTTTTCTGTTCCAGGCAGGTGGCGCAGTGAAAGCTTTGGGGGATCATTTTATTCTTCCAGGCCACGGTGGAAATGTAGTCGGCAATATGTCTAGTAATTTCCTTAGATACCATGGCGAACACACTGATATCCCTCACTGAGAAACACACACACTTTCATCGATCATAAATGTGTTCCCAATTAAACTGAAACTATAAAAGTTAAAACAGCCTTTTTCTAAACAAATCATCAGGACTCATTGAGCATGGTTTCCAGAAATGAGCTGTTACTGCAGAAACTGTCCTAAAAGTAGCGCTTATCTTACACATATGGCCATGATTAAATACACAAGCAAAACGTTATGTTGGTAAAAGGTTTGGTACCTTATGTGCTATTCAAACATAAAACTTAAATTTATTCCCAGCATGTACCAATAAATACTTAACAATGCCCCTTAGAAAATGAGCCAATTAAGGTCTCCTGTTATATCCATTGGGGAACATGCTTGAAGGTTACAGGTACAAAATAAGAGGTGAAACCCACCAGAAAGTTTGTCAAGGATCATGTCAAACACCTCTGCAGGGACACTGTCGAAGAAGCTCGTGCTGCTGGTGGAGGACTGGCTGCGGGTCACGATGGTCCTGGAAGGTCTGGGCCGATTATGGGTCTTCTTGCAAGGCTTAGGTGGGCATGTATACTTACCAGCATTTCTGGACGGTTTCCTTCTCACCATTGTCATCTCCGGCTAACTGACTGTCAAGAAGATAAGCAACTATGATCGGGAAACGCTAACACAAAGTCAGCTAAGATAGCTAGGTAAAAAATCAACTTGTGAAAACTACATTTTCGTCAACTTTGAGCTTCACAAGTTGCAGACTCAGACACACAGTAAAGCTACACGCTGTAATTACAACAGAAACTTACCAGTTAGATTAAAAATGTGAATAGCAAATGGTGGATGTAAAAGTAGCGGCTACTCTAGCTGCTGTCTGTGGTGACACATTAGCAGACGGCGCGAAACTACCTCTCTCGTTTCATCTTTGCGCCAAGGACGGGACAATACTTATGTATTCTCAAAGTACAACACTTTTATTTAAATGTCACTAAACTAACGCTAAAAAGAAAGTAAATGTCAGCAGAGACTGTTAGTAAATCAAATAAAAATAATAAAAATTACTGATTCAAAAATTAATTAGTAGGTAGACAGCTGGTTGTAGCTACTTTATAGCTAACAGGTAGTTAGCCATTATCCCCTAAAGCAGGGATGAGCAAACTGCGGCCCGAGGGCCACACCCGGTACAGAATTGTCCAAATCAAATTATAATTATGACTGAAGTTGAGGATTGTGAGAATTCCAACAACAAGCACGAGACATCAATGCACTGGCAAAAACAACTGTTCTCACTGAAAGTAAATTCAAGTATTAATACTGTAATGCCTTTTTTATGTTTGATATGTATGCATCTGGTGCTGGCCTGGCCCGTCTGTCAAATTTCAAAAAGTCAGTGTGGCCCCAGAGCCAAAACATTTGCCCACCCCTGCCGTAAAGATGCAGACAAATATTTTCCCCTCTTAAATAATGTCTTATTAATGTTTAATACATAACAGTTAAGAAGTTGTTAAATGAAAGTTATCTTTCATATATCCTACTTTTTCCATAAAGTAGCATTTTCACTTTCAATTTATTTTTATTGTGTGCCACTGTACCAATTTTTTCCACTTTACAGCAGTTATCCTCTTATCAAACTACTACACCAGGGGTGTCAAACATAAGGGGCCAGAATCAGCCTTTTAACTGTCGTTAACTGTAAACTGTAGTTAACTGTATTTAAAAGTTAGTTTTACACTGACAGAAAGGAGAGTCTCACTGGTACGATCCACTTAAGATGAAGGTGGGTTATATGTGGCTTACAATGTAAAATGAGTGTGACATGACTGATAAAGACCACAGTCACAAAAGACATTTTGATACGTCATAGCAGGAAAAGTGATATTGATGGTGTCTTTTTGTAACTTGGAGCTGGTGCGTGCTGGTTCACTGTTCTGGCTTATTGAATACTAATTGGAGCCATCATTTATGCTGCTAATTAATTTTAATGCTTTGAGAAGCCACAATGCTTTCAGTAAATAAGATTTGTTACCTGAAAGGCCCTGTATGACATTCACACCATTGCTTTTTTTCCATTGTAGTATGCTCATAGAATTGGGTGACCCCACTTAACTCCCATTATTGGTCCAACCAACCTCAACCACCTTAGCAGAGGTCTAATCAGCCAAATGACCTAAACACCTTTGTCTATGTTTGTGTGTGTGTGTGTCTGTGTCTGTGTGTCTGTGTGTGTGTGTTGGCTTTTAGATGTGTTGACAAGATATGTGTAGCAGAGACAAGCCCTCTAAAGACTTAAACCAGTTTAAAAGGATGGCATGTACTACACACATTACCCTCTAGCACTCTGTGCAACAAACCAACCATGCTCAGCTGCTAATCACAGGATTATTCTGCTTAACTAAGACTATTAAGTGCTCCACATTCAAATGGCGTCTCCCCCAGGCAGACCTTGGAGAGGATCATCTCTTCACTATAGGGCCCTGATAGAGCGCTGCATGAAGGACCCAGAGGAAGGGCTGGGGAAATGCTCTTGTATACCAACAGGATGTCACGGCAGGTTATACTTGGGACACAGAAGAAGAAAATGAGGCACAGCAGAAAGGAAGGAGCTCAAACTTAAATGTATTCCAAGGCAAAATTGCAGTTTTGAATGGCATCTCCTGGACTGCCCTACAGTATGTACAACTCAAGTTATTATAGTATTTTCCTCATGTTTCATTACTATTCATGTTTTGTTTAGAGTTCATTTTTGTTTCAGTTGTTTCTGAGGTGGGTTCGCTCTATTCAACTGATGGTTTGGCTGCAGTTTTGTCTTGACTGTTTAAATTGGCTGTAATAGCGAGTAATAAAAACTAACCCTTTTTCTACAAGCTTCTTGCTGCGTTAAATTGTGGTTTCATTTATTCTTTTTTCATTGTTAATAGATCTGAAAGTACAGAGCTGATTTATTGAGACAAAAACAGCACAGCTAGTGAACACAATGTCTGTTCTGTCTTCCTCCGCTTAGCAGCGCTGCTCTGCCTCCGGGTCCACATTTGACATTGGCCCTGTTTATCTGTCTGGAGCAAGAAGCCAGCAGCGGGACTGTCTCTCATGTCATCTCTGACATGATGCTGCCGACACTGGCAGGGATAATGCCAATGATGATGACGATAACATCTAAAACGGGCCAGTCACACAGCTGACAGTCCTGCAGCACACACACACACAGATTGTTTGTCCATTAAGACAAGAGGAGAAACAGAAGGAGCTGGTCAGTGTGGAGTCAAAGGCCCCGTTTATCTGGAGATTCTCCAAGTACATCTCTGCATCTCAGGACGACTACACCATCTGGACACCTGTTATAATGGTCCTGTAGTCCTCTTGTTGGTGAGTATTTAAATGTGGAGACTGTTAACTAAATATTAGAAATACAAGTAAAGCTAGTATTTTGTAATGTAGTTATCGCAGGGTGAGTTGTACAGTAGTCAAAGACTAAACTGGGCTAATTCTAGGGCAAGCAAATTTGAAATAAAGTACTTGTCACAGTTTTGTCTTTGTTCCCATTGCTTAATTGTTATGCTTTAAGCGTAGTCAATCATTAAATAAGGACAAGAGAGCTTGTGTGTGTGTGTGTGTGATATTTTAAGAGGCTCCAGCAGTGCCAGGTCTAACACTGAACAATAATCAGGCTTCATAAACAGCTTCTGTTCTCTGAGGAAGTCAAAACAATGGGTCTGTATAAGCACAGTTTGGTCTCTGGTGTGAAATTTAAAGTCAGTTTTAGTCATGTGGGCACAAAAGGAAGTCTTTTTTATTAGTATTATTTGTTAGTTTATTTATCACATTGTATTATTCAGAGACCTGAAGTCTAAAGGACAAAAGTAAATGATTAATGGTTGATGGTTTTCACCTCCTCACACCTTTCAGGTAGAGGATCTATACTTATAGCCTAGAGCTAAAAGTTGTGGTGTTTTTAAAGCTCAGTGTGTATTTGTAAATGTAAAAAATAAATGCCAAAGGATCGCAGGTCAGAAATTTTCATTGAAAATAACATAATTTGGCTCATTATTACAACAGCAGTCACTGCTCTCCTCTCTTGTCACAGTTTGGGGCCCAGCAGCTAGAGGCTCTGTCAGCAAGTCGTTCAGTCCCTCGCTTTCAAATACCCTGCAGAGCTGTGAAAAATTTCAAAGTTAGTGGCTTATAGCGGTGCTCTCAGCTTCGGTGGTTTCTGTAAATGTTTAATTTCCTCTCTCTCTACTTTCTTGAGGGGCGGCGAAGAGCTTAACAAATAGACTTCTGTGGTTTGCCCTCCAGAGGAGAGCGTTAAACAGGTGAAGCTGAACACCACACTCATTAGTTACACATGCAGTCACCTGCCACTCACTAGAGACTGATGCCAGAATACTGAAAGTTTCCACAGCTATTTGTGCCCACACTCGGGAGAGACACTTGAGGAATGACTCAGACTCTGTGACTGGATGTGAGCTCAGTGGAATTACTGTACTGCTGGGAAACTTGGAGATAAGAGGAGCAATCCAGCCACGTTTCAGCCTGCGGGACAGTCGGTAGTTTTGCTCTGAAAGTTTCTTCTTTTTTTTTTTAAGTGGCCTGTTTTTAAATTAGTTTTTGTGTGTTGATTTTTATGAAACATCGGATTCATATGCAGTTGTATGTCTTATTATAAGGGACACCAAAATGCAATTAAGTGTCTTTTACTAGAGTTTGTACAATTTCAACTAACAGTAATTTTGTACTTTGGGGTTTAAGGATCTCTCCGAAGGGAGCCGATCATGGCTAGCATGGTGGTTCAGCTCCTTGGCTTCTTCCTAGGATTCTTGGGGTTTGCAGGAACTATAGTTGCAACCCTGCTCCCCCACTGGCGCAGCACAGCTCATGTGAATGCTAACATTATCACAGCCACCGGGTACATGAAAGGCCTGTGGATGGAGTGTGTCTGGCGCAGCACTGGTATTTACCAGTGTGAGCTGTACAGGTCGCTGCTGGCACTGCCACCCGCCCTGCAGGTATGGTACTGCACAAACACCATTTAGTAAAGAATGAGAAGGGCTGATCTTAATACCAGTGAAATTGTTTTTGTTGATAAATAATCTGTAAATTGCTGAAAACTTTCATTCAGTTTAGTTGACTTGGACTTCTAACATCTTCTAGGCAAAACCACCTATTAACCAAGCATAAAATAATAGAAAAGCTTAAAAACTTAAGTATATTTGAAGCAACAGTGCAGGTTAATGTAACTCCAATGCAGAGCATGAAAAGCTTATAGCTACTGTTATTATCCACCCCTTGTCACAAGTTGGGTGTTTACATACACAATTAATTTAAATATTAGATTTTCAGGTTTCATTATTTATCAGATTGAATGTTAATGAAAATAATACTTGTAGCCC
>VUQJ01044746.1:39477-52344 GCA_015108635.1 Andinoacara biseriatus | reverse complement strand
AAACACCCTCTTGTTCGCCCACTCCCTCTTTCCTTTGCTTGTACGTGCACTTTTAAACCTCTTCATTTGGAGTCGGCTGCCTTGTTTGTTCGTTTTGTCTGTGAGCATCCAAGTTGTTTATGATGGATCAAAGGCTCCTGCATCAATTCAATTCTTCATGACCATACCACCAAAAAAAACAAAACAATCGATGCCGGTATTGTTCAGTCATCACACATGGAAAAGATTTCTTTGTGAATGTGCAACATGTAGGCCCTGACTTCTCTGCAAGCAAGCACAACAGAGGTGACGTGAAAAAGATTTAACACAGTCCCTCCAAGGGGAACGCACTGTGGATTCAGAGCCTGCAGGTTGGTGACGGCGTGGAAGTGGAGAACAAAGAGCCTCAGTAATGGCAGGAGATAGCAATTTAATTCATATAGCACCAAATAACAACAAACAGTCACCTCAAGAGTAAGCACACTGACCGCTCACAATCAAACCCATGTAAATAAGGATGTGACCGCTGAAATGTTACCCCTTGGTTAGTGAAGTCCTCTTGTGAAGCCTCGACCTGAGCGGTTTGGTCCTCAGCAAGTTCCTGATTTGAATCTTGATGTAACGAGCGAGCAGATCTGATTGAGTAACAGAGGCACCACGCACACTGCAATCACATAGAAGGTACAACGAAGCGTACCATTTGTTATCTGCCGTTTTGACTCAAATTTACAAAATGAAGATCATAATGTATTCAATACGAGTAGTCCTTCTGCTCTGTGTGTGTCTAGAACTTGTGACCGAGACTGCCAACTCATCAGGAAAGCATTTACTGTAGTTATTGATTGCTGCAGCCAAGCAACATTTTCTGGACTACTTTTTTGCAGCCGAGAGGGGCTGCCAATTGCTGGCCATAAAGAATGCAGGTTTAATGCACTGACCAAGAAGCTACATTAGTCTTTTATATACAGTCTAGGAACAACCTCAACCGTACATCAATCAGCCACAATGTTAGCACCAATGGCAGGTGGTATTAATAATAATAATCTTGTTATGCAATGTTCTGCTCGGAAACACTGGCTCCAGGCATTCATCTGGATGTCTGACACATCTGGGCATGCTCACAGTCCCAGGGGTCAGAGTTAAAAAGCAGATTGTTATAATATTCTGGCCGATAGTTGGGGTCCTTTATCATGAGCTATGATGTTTAACTGTAGCTGTTGTTATTTGTTATGAAAGATCAGTTTAGGAAGGTGTTTACATATAGCAATAAAAAAAATGTGATGCTTGATACTTAATGACAGTGAAAAGACTTAAATTTTAGGTCTGTTTCCTTAAAGATGTCCAGTTCATTAACACAACCGAATACACCCATAAATAAATAAATAACAACAGATATGATCAACTGATAACTGCCAAGAGACCCAGATTAACCTATAATGATGTTCTGAGGCAAAAACTGAGCCATGGGTACCTGCTGTGAGGCTGAAACTCTAGCTTCATGTTTCACAATGTGCGGCATCTGTTTTCTGAGCTCTTCAAAGAAATTAGTGCTCCTCCTAAGGCTGACATAAGACTAATGCCAGAAGAGCCAGCAAACAGAGATATGGAACTAATCTGTAATACATTCTCCAGTTACTGACAACTTGTAGACATGAGTGAAACTGCAGGCCAGAATCATCTGTACAAGCTCAGCACAGCCCCTTTGAATCATAATCCTCCCCAGCGCTTAGCCACAGAGCAGGAGGGATCGCTGAGTGGCACACAGTCAGTAACCACACAATGCTGAGATTCACTTCAAAACAATGAGAACGTGAAACAAGAGAGATACAAGCACACGCGTGGATAAAAAGACCAAGTTGAAAGGCATAAAAGACTTGTATGTCTGAGCATATGGTTGCCAGATTTTGTAGCAGACTTCTGATCACACAAATAAAACCTTTTCTGATTTTTGAGGGAGGATGGATGAATGGGAGGTGGACAACGACGTGAGGGAGTCTGTTTCATGTCAGGGTGCCAGTGATGGGCGCTGTATGAGTGTGTGTGCACTGAGTGACAGCTCCGTTCACAAAGATATACTTTGAATCTGGTTCTGATGACTTCTTGTTACCATTACGCGCAGCGATCTTTCATGAAAGCAAAAGATTTAAAAAGCAATCACATCAGCTTCAGTCTGAACTCGGATTGATTCGTCTCCGCAGAAGAAAAATACAAGAACACAACCGACAGACAAAGACAAAATGGCACAAAATAGGACACAATAATTAACACAGAAATAAAATATATGACTCCACATGTCTGAGTTAAAGCTGATGGTGGGTTACATAGTGAGAAAACATGCGATGTAATAATGTTTCCGTGCGTGTGCGGCAGTGAAACAGCAGGGATGTGGTGGGTAAGATGTCAAAAACTTGCTTGCAGGATGTGATTTGTGTGCCCCACTTACACTCAGCTTATGAATGGCGGCAGCATCAAACAGCTGTCACTGAGGAACTGGAATTATGTTTGTGGGGCCTCTTGAGTGGTGTTTGCTTTACTTAGGAAAACTGAGCAAGACAAACAGATCTCATGCTCACATGTGCCTGCTGCAAATTTGAGCAAATTGGCAAAGATTTCTGGCTATATTTACATATTGTTTCACTTTATTATTAAGCACTGTGCTCATACAAACCTTTTTCAAAGGGGATTGCGTAATGGCCACTTGAAACTTGAAACACAAGCAAGCCAGCAAAAGTTACCCACAAAAATAAATGCCATTGTGACAAACTAACAAGGCTATTACTGTTATGAGAACAGTGCATGAAATAACACGAAACAGGTTGTAATGTTAAGGAGCCTGAGCACAGTAAACCTAGAAAGAATTATCACGTGGCTTTGCACATCAACTATCAAGGGGGCAACTATTTGAGACTCTGTATTCATAAAAGGTGGAAACATTTCAATATGCTGCCCCCAAGTGGCCAAATATCGCAGGTGCGATGTTTGCCACGTCGTCCTGAGAAATACGCTCGTTTATATGGAATAAAATCGTGCTCTTGGTATAGACACACACACACACACAGAGACACTCACTTTGGCCACACACACATTTCTCACATCTCTATATTCAGATTCCAAGTAATTAAATGACACAAGATTAAATGTTTAAAGGAATGCATTCAATTTATTGTCCAGCAATTATTGGTTTATTGGTTTATTGGTTTCCAGCTTGTGTGAGAAGGGCGAGTTTCACAAGACAGAAAGAACAACAATTATTGTAGAGCCAGGTGGGATAAAAACCTATAGCACCCAATAACTAGAGCATCGGTGAAAATACATTTTAACAGTTCCAGGTAACACACCTCACCATTGTATTTTAAGTGGAGTGAGCATGAACTAAAACCTCAGTTATGTGTGTTTGCCTTGCCACGCTCACTTGTTATCTCATTATGAGAGCTGGCGCCAAAGACAGCTGAGCCAGTCGGGAGAAGGAAGAATCGAGAAAAGTTCTATTGAGAAACATTTAATGCAAACAGGATGCATACAAACACTAACTCTTCTTCTTATAATGTTTTATAACCAGGAGTACACATCGCTTTCAGTCATTTAAGAGGGCAGTTTAATGTCATGTTGTGTAACTAGCCCCATCTTTATCCTTTTAAAACTTTATTAATTTGGCTTCAGCTTTCATCCAGAGTTTATAGGCCTTCAAAATCCCTGAATCCAAGAGGTTGATCTTGTTGAACAGAGCTCACCCACTGTGAGCTATGTAAACAGCTGTAAACCACACACAGACACATGCGCGCACACACACACTCACATGTTGCAGGGGAAAGAAACTGTGACTCCTCAGGACCCAGGAAACATACAAGCACAATAAAGATGCGCAAACAAAAATCTGAACCTCAAAGGAGGACTTTGAAAACATGTAATGCATTATGAGATCACCGAATATGGAAACTGCAAACTGCAAGCACGCATGAGAGAGGGAGCATGAATGTGACACGTTTAGAGGGTTTGTTTCGAAGGTGGAGTTCAAGACTGAAAATAAAAATGTGTGTTTTATGTGTGTGAAATCAGTCCCTTTACTGCAGGTTTAATTGCGAGGACATTTGGGGAAATAGAGTAGAGGTTTCTGGCACAACTGTACCTACTTCCAAGGTGCACAGAGAAGGAAGAGATGAAAGCTTCAGCAACAATACAGTGTACTGCAATTGTTCCTTTAACCTAAATTTTGTGGGCAAAGTGTTTATTCTGTTTTATTTAAGCAGCAAAGTTTATGCATCTTCAAGCGTATTTGTGGTCAATAGATGAGAAAATGTAAAATTGCATCACTAGATGCTCAATTTCAAACACCTGTGGCAACGGATTCAAAGATTAAGAGGAGTGGTCCGATACTTTTGTCCATGTAATGCATGTTATCTTCAATATAAACAATCGCTGCTGATTATTTATAGTGTTCTGCAGGTTCTGGAAATCAAAAGCTTACAGAAATAACTTTATACTCAGCATTTTGTTCCTCCGTATGTACAACCTGTTTCATTCCCTCCCCTCAGCGCCTTCCTGATAAATACACATTTACTGGACGTGTTTTGACAGGTGGTCATCACTGGTTTATAGTGTGGGCTCTAATTGCAGCCTGCAGAAGCTCCTGCAAGAGCAGCAGAAGAGATGGAAAAAGAGCAAGTGTTAGTGAGTGTGTGGCTGCCTTTGTGTTATGAATATAACAAGATGACAGACAAGAGAGACCAGACACACACTCAGAAATTTCAGAAAGAGCAACTGAACACGAAGAGGCAGATTGAGCACGATTTCAGTCACATAACTGAAGAAGAATGGATGCAGTTGTCCATGAGCTCCGTGAGCAAAATCCTTTTCATTCCCTTCTCTCTATTTCATAAAATAATTTCTCTGTGCTCAGCACATCTGGGGGACAGATGTGTATCGCTTCTCTTATTTTCTCTCCCTCTCTCCTTCTTTTCCCTTTGGGCAGGCCTGGTGTTAATCTCTCTCTCCTTCACCTGGCAAGACCACCCACATACTGAGCAGTGCAGCTCAGCCCACCAGCAGTGTGTGTTACACGCCATGTGTACATAAGAACAGCATTACTTGCATTTACACAGCAGCATTAGTAACGGGAAATGAACAAACAAGATTATTTGTGGACAAGATCACTTCAGTTATGTTTCTCCTGCAAATCTCACATTATTACTCATTGCTATAATATTTTTCAATATTTTGTACATTCTGCAACCCAGCAGCTCCCCCTTAACAATGTAATCATAGGAAGAAAACTGTGGTGCTTTATGCTCCCATAAAATTGAGCGACCTGACATTTCAGAATATAATTCCTCCACTGTTTTCTACAATGCCACGTGCAGAGCAGCTATCTAAACTCTACTCCCATAGAGGTCAATTATCTCGTTAATTGTGTTACATCCTCACTTCGTACAACTGTGGATACTGTCGATGGCTGTCCCTCTTGTCCTACCTTCTGCCGGAGGTTTCTTCCTGTTAAAAGGGACTTTTTTTCTTCCCACTGTCACCAAATGCTTCCTCATAGTGGGTCATCTGACTGTTTTCTCTGTATTTTTGTAGGTCTTTACCTAATATAAAGGCAACTGTTGTGATTTGGTGCATATAAATTGAATTGAATTGAATTGAATTGAATTGAATTGAATTGAATTGAATTGAATTTGAGGCCAGTTACTTGAGGTTTTATAGCTGGGAATTTTCACTGTAGTGATTCAAAAGTCTCAGAGAGTCTTTCAATCAGAATATGAATTTGCAATCATTTTATGGGATTAAGGATACCCAACTATGTTAAAAATAAAGATATGGAAGAAAAAAGTCATTTTAAAGATTTAATCCATCTCCGTGGAAATTACTGAAATACTATGCATTTGCCGCCATCTAGTGGTCAAGAATCCAAAGCACAAAAATGAGCCACAGACTGAAAAAGGTACTGCAGTGTGAAGATAGCAAAACACAAGCGCTTAATCCTTTCCCATGCAGTAGAATTAGTCTTGATTAAATTAAGTTTTTACGCAATAAACTCAACTCACATCCATCACTGCTCACAAACCGAGTGGGATTAAGTGTGTGAAATTAAAAAAGAGTTACATTTTAAAAAGAGTATAATAATAGCTGGCCTAATGCTGTAATAGAGACCAGCTCAATAAGAAAAATGACATGCTGTGTGGACAGCTCCACTGGATGCCCAAGTGTTTTTTTTCTTTGAGCTATATAGACATTTGCAATAGTGTTATAATATCTGCCTAACAATGTGCTAACTTCTAACAATAAACATGTTAAAACCTGTGAAACATTTGGTTTCAAGAATTACAATAAGGTGACACTGATGGGGTAATAGCTTGATAATAAAAAGTTAATGTGCTGATGCTGTACTGATCTTATATTTGTGATTTATTAGAGATATTTTAAGAGAAATATAATCTTTTTATTCCATCAGACACTGTTCTATGGCCTGTTGTGTTCAATTCTATCCTAAAGGAGTCTGTGGCTACACAAAGAGCACACATCTTTATACTGAATATTAGTGCTCTGGCTATCTAAAAATCATTATTAACATTATTTTTCATTTATTTTAAGTGATTTACTAGTTGAAGCTCTATGCTGTGTAACAAAAGGAAACAGTTTTATTTTAAAAATTTAAACCAGTTATAGACTTAATAATATTGGTTGAAACTAGAATAAATAGATCTTTTATGGCTGTGAACTATACTAATATACTACCTTATTAAGTGTAAACCTTGGCCCCATTAAACTGGATCTGGACAGCTGAAGTGTATGTGTACAGTACTCATTTACACTCTGGTGCATTAAGAAAATGAAATCCATATGAGCATATATGAATATAAATTAACAGGGACCTGCTGTCTTTGCATCTATTTTATTTATTTATTTTTTTACATTTTCATAAATGAAACTTCCAAATTCCTGAAAAAGTTGGGATTCTGCCTAAAGTGTAAAGAAAACAAAACACAATTCATAAATCTCATAAACCCATATTTTATTCACAATAGGTCACAGAAAAACTATCAAATGTTTAAACTGAGAGAATGTAATATTTTAAGAAAAATATTTGCTCAATTTTAGTTTACCACCGCGTAGCATCCCCTCTTTCTGCTGCTGGATCTTTGGGAGAGGAATGTTGTTCCATTCTTGTCTAAGGTTCTTGCTGCTCAGCAGTCTCGGGTCTTCTTTGTCATATTTTAGGCTTTTGAACTGAAGTCTGATAACAAGCCAGATGGCCCCTCTCCTCTTCAGTCCGGAGGACACGACATCCATGTTTTCCCAAAAAAATTAAAATTTCCACTTTGCCTCAGTCCATTTTAAATGAGCTTTGACCCAAAGATGACAGCAGCCGTTTTGGATCTTGTTTATATATGGTTTCTTCTTTGCGTGATAGAGCTTTAACCTGCATTTCTGGATGGCAGAGAGAAGTGTGTTCACAGACAGTGATTTCTGGAAGTGTTCCTGAGCCCAGTCAGTGATTTCGATGACAGAATCATGTCTGTTTTTAATGCAGCTGGGGGCCCAAAGATCATGCTATATTTATTTTCAGCCTTGTCTCTTGAATTCTCTGAACTTTTTGATTATATTATATACTACAGATGGCAAGATATACAAAGTCTTCACATTATTTATGATTAATTGGGGAATATTATTCTGAAATTGTTCCACAATTTTAAAACACAGTTCTTTCACACACTGATGAACCTAAAATAATAATTAAAAAAAAATGTCTGAAATTATACTTCTGGCCTTTTGTACGGACGTGTGAGCGCAAACAGTGTCTCTGTGAACAAGAGCATTCAGTTCAATGAAAGTACGTTTGGAATGCAGATCCATTAGATTATCACTGTGTGAAAGTTTCACTACAATCTAAACAGTATTCTAGGAGAAGTAGAGATTCTTGTGAATGTCATTTAGATGGAAAAGCACCCATTTAAATGACCAGTACTGTAGCAGGAGTGGCAATTATCACAGCTGTATGATAAACTCAGATTGTAGAATGAGTAAATCATATTGACAAATATCAGGAAGAGAGGTGGACACATCCACAGTTTCTGTGCCAAAACAATAGAGATGTTTGCCCAACTTTTGTTCATAGATAATTAAAAAGCAGCACAGAGTGTGCAAACTGCACCCTTTATCCAATACAAACAACCAACTCCAGAGTGTGAGAGCTCCAAACAGGAAGACATATATTTTGAATTAGTGGTGAAAAGTTAGGGAGAAAGTGGAAAAGTGATGCTGTGTTTCCTATTTTTGCAGGATGGGGCTTGACAACAGGGCTGAGTCCCTCCGTCACGCTGTGATCACACCAGTGGAATTTGAACACCGGCAGTGCTGATGATGAGAAATATGAGAGGAAGACACAATATGCTGTTGTTCCACACATCGCGATCCAAAGGACGCACGCAATCACACACACACACACACACACACACACACACATGAACCGTACGTGTGCCTAGTGGCAATCACAAACTCAGCCATCCACAAATGCTCATTTAGACACATACAGTTTTGGCACTCGAGCACAGAGAGTCAAACACACACTCATCCATTCATATATACACACACTTACAAAGACTATTGTCAGAGCTCGTGTCATATGGAAATATTTGTAATTCTGTTGCCAAAAGTGGAAGTGGATGTGAGCTGGCTGTTTGAAAAGCCGCAGTGGTCTCGTAAAGTTCTGCACGTAATGACGTCTTAGAGTCAAAGGTCAGCCGGCTGCCTCAAGGTCAAATGAGTCAGCCAGGTCCACATAGCGAGTGTCGCTGGACCAACTTTCCACTGTGTCATCTCTTGTCACGCTCATCTTTCCTGACTGTCACTGAAACTACTGTTAAAATCTGAAAAAAAGGAAACCTCCTAAAAAGGCTCAACCCAGACCACTCACTGGCTCTCATGCAGCTACACTTGGTTACAGGTGTCATGCTGCAACATCCACTGGGCACCCAGGTTTTTTGTTTGTAGTCATGTTTGTAAAAGAACCATACAAGATATTGAGCATATGCCTTGTATGGATGCATGCACACTCATCACTAGTTCTATCGGAGCCCTCTCCCAGACTTCTGAAGTTAAAATGATCAGATATAAAATATCTATCAAAGGCTTGCTGGAGACAAAAATTTAGTTTAAAAAGATTTTGTCCAATTAACTGCACTGATTGGTCAAAAAGGACCGAAGTTATTCATTTTGATGTGGAGGACCTCACATAAAAACAGTCCTGTTTGTGCACTGCTGATATGGAATTCACAGTACGTGTGGAATCAAGGAAACTATTGATTGAGACCATTATGCTCTGATTAGGTGACTGACCACACTCTCCCTGTGGGCTGGGGGAGTCCAAGACTGGAGCCAATGAAGGAACACTTGTCCTGCCTCCCCCATGTCTTTGTTGATTAGTTGTCCCTATGGTATATGCGGTACTTTGAAGTTCTTATGAAAATATATTTTTATAGTATATGCAAGTGTGACACACTTCTTTACCCTCATACCTGTGGCTGTCACAGATATTTCTCACCAAAACCCCGAATTTGCCCCGTTGCACCCCGCCTCTCTCGCATCACTAAAAGCCCCCATAATCCTCCCCTTTTTTTTTCACAGCCAAACCAGGAAGTGTGCACAGGAAACAGCTGTCCCTCGCGTCCGCCTGCTTGCCCGTGGCCAGGTGCATCCTGGGAACGGAGCGCTGTGTGACCGTCGACATGTGGCTGACACTGTACAAGGTGTCGTTACTGTAATCAGAATCACCATGAACTTTATACAAACACAAGATAAAAACGAGGCTCCTCGCTGATCTAATTTTCAAAGTTATATTTTGTTTGGAACAATCAACAGTTTCACAGGGCATCAGTGCAGATGAACTAAATCATTTTTGATCGGCTTTAGATGAGGCACATGTGGCAAGCTCATCTCATGAATGAGTTCTCCTCCACAAATTAAAGGGGAATTCCACTGATTTCACAGTCTGTTTAAAGTTGCATGTTAGGCCTTTAGTGGCTTTAAATGAAGTGGCATAAAATCTGATAAACTGCCTCGGAAGATGTGATCGAGTCAGGGGCATTTTACAAGATGAGTGAAAATAAAAACAATTCTGGAGATGCGGCGTCACAGTCCTGAATGTACCACATCTCTGTAGACCGCTCCTCATTTAAATGGGTCAGCTATATTTTATTTTAACTACCTCTACAATAATCTCTGAGTCTCTATCAAAGCAGCTAATTCTGTAATTCACTATAACATTGCTGCTACTATAATATTTAATAATGGTTGTTTGTCCAAAAGTGTGGGCCTTAAAGGTATTGCAGAAGGACTAGGGGTGTATTAAATAAAAAAAAAAAATTTTAACTATTTTTTTTAAACTGAGCTTCAAATTGCCATAAAATCAATGTTTACATCTAAGTAATCAAAACTAAAAGAAAGCAATTAAAACAATCAAGCAAAGCCATATGATTTAAATTACTTATTTATAATTTGTAATTTATCTGCCTGTAGTACATTTTGATAAAAAGTACATGCCGCGGTATCATTTGGCCTGTAATTTTAGTCTGTTGCTCTGCAACATAAAATTAGAATATGCCATGCATAATTAAATAAGATGTTTTGTTCCCATGGTGATACAGTGATAAAATGTTTTTATAAGGGGCTATAACAGCATAAGGGACATTTTAGCCTGTTTGGAGGTGGTTGCTAGGCAACCGGATGATGTCATAATCCGTGATTAAGATAGAACCTTCAGCGGCCTAAGAGGTACCTGTATGCCAAATTTGGTTGCTAAACTCCAGATCTGTAGGAGGAGTTCACAGACAGACAGAGATTGTGTGTAAGACTGGGGAGAAAGAATGAAAATATTGATCTGAGAGCGCAAAAAGGAAAGCTGTTAATAGAGAACAAACCTATGTGACAATAAAACAATCTCGATTGATATTCTTCATATTCTAGTGTAATATCTGAGTAATTATGTGGTGAAATGATGCTTTCACTGCCTATTTTTCTCAACTTGCAAAAAATGTCCACCCCTCAACCTTTTCTTTGCACTTGAAGATACACATTAAGCACTTTTTGCATTATGTGTAAGAAGAAAAATAATTCTACTGTTCCAACCAGGTTTTTGATCATTTTCATCTACAAGCGTCTACTAATGTTTGCTCGTGTTTACAGCATTGAGGCATCGATCTTTCCATTTAATCGGACTCCTGCTGAATCCTGATGGCGCTGCTCAGGTGTGCACCATGTGGGTGGAAGAGATCGGATTCAAGGCTGGCAGTGTAACCCCATCCATGTCCTTTGTCCTGAATATATCCACCTAAACTAAAACCCTCCTTGGTGTGTCCTGTGGCTGGATGGCCAGTCTCCAGGACAATCAGGAAAAATAAACACAGTCGACATCTGTCGCAGAGCAGGAGGAGGACAGAGGCGTTTGTCCCGGCCAACGCTCACAGCATTGTTTGTCACTTTCTCCATGAAATGCACTGCGAATATTGCCTCAAACAATTAGGTTCCAGTGATCCCTATCACTGGGCACACAATAGTGTTTACATGACGTTGAGGAAATGTGGCCATGGAGCCCACTTTGGGGAGTGTGTATGTGTTTTCTTGTTCATGTGCAGACTCCAAGCTTATTGCAATAATGTGAAAATGTTAATGGGAATATATATATATATATATATATATATATATATATATATATATTACATGTTCTTGCTGGATGAGCTTAATCATGACTGTTATCAAATGTTAAGTAATAGTAGCTTACATTTCTAAATATTTTCAAACATTGTAGTTCAGACAAATTAAATGTAGCAATGATCCATTTAAAGGCACAGAATTTGGGAATAGTATTCAGTTAGTTCACAGTGACAGAAGCTGCTGGCTCTGAACATTTTACACCAGAAAAAGTCACAGTAAAATTCATCTGTGTCTAATGAGGAAATATCAGTTCTAGGGAGACTCCCCGTAGGGGTAGTCGATGAAGCATTGTACCAGGCAAGCTAGGATATGAGCTTCTTATACGGCATTAATGAGTCACAATAGCTTTGAGCTTTTTCCTATTTTCTGGCATATTTTCATCTTTTTCTTGGGACTGATGAAGGCCTAATGAGGAGAGGTAAAAAAAAAAACATGATCTTGCTTGTTTGTCAGTTTTAAATGGACAGCCCTGCAGTTTATTCAAAACATGCGCATACACTCACTGACCACTTTATTAGGTAGGATTTTTCAACTGCACATTGACACAAATATCTAATCAGCCTCTCACATGGCACCAACTCCATAGCCTGTAGACTTCGTCAATATGACTTGATGAAGTTCAAATGGAGAATCAGATTGAGGATGAAAGGTGATTTAAGTAACTCTGAAGGTGGCGTGGTTATCGGTGCCAGATGGGCTCATCTGAGCATTTCAAAACTGCTGCGCTACTGGGATTTTCCCACACAGCCATCTCTAGAATTTGGCATAAACATCATGAAAGCATGGATTCATCCTTCTTTGTATCAAAAGCCCAGGCTGTTGGTGGTGGTGTAATGGTGCAGGGGGATATGTTCATGCCATACTTTAGGCACCTTAGCACCAAATGAGGATCTTTAAGCCTGACTGAGTATTGTTGCTGACCATGTCCATCCATTTATGACCACAGTGCAGCCATCTTCTGATGGCTGCTTCCAGCAGGATAATGCACCATGTCACAAAGCTCAAATCATCTCAAACTGAGTTCTTGAACATGACAGTGAGTTTACCGTAACTAAATCGCTTCCACAGTCACCAGTGGATTTGCATCATTGATGTGCAGCCAACAAATGTGTGATGCTATCAAGTCAATATGGAACAAAATTTCCAAAGAATGTTTCCAGCACTTTGTTGAATCTATGCCAG
>VUQJ01044742.1:11000-22713 GCA_015108635.1 Andinoacara biseriatus | reverse complement strand
CTGACAAGAAGGGGGGGGGGGGGGGGGGGCATGTCTGCTGACAGGAACAAATCACACTTAAGAATAATAGAAATTCAAACACAGGAATGATAAACAATCACCCGTGGGACCCTGACCAGTAGTGATGCATAATGTAACACTCCCTATTTTTAGTGTTCCTGCTGGCAGGCAGATGCTGTCCAGGACGTTCTCATTCCTCAGTGTGTGACAGACGGGGCTGGCCCTCCCATCTTGTTATATTACAAAGTGCACAGTTACTGTAATAAAGGGGCATATTTTAACCCAAAGCTTTATCTTTTCCTAATCCTAGCAAGCAAAAGGTACACATGTGATGCAAACTCTTGGCTGAGTTAGGCCACTGCTACTCCTCCAGAGTTTCAATGCAGTCTTTGTCACTATAGCAAAACCTGCTGCATACAAATGCTATCAGCTCATTTAGTGCCCATTATCTGCTGACAGGAACAGATAAGGCCAGTCTCCTCTGCCAACAATCAAGCTCATTAGGCTGTTATGGTAAATGGACTCTATGTTGAGCACATTCACACCCATTCATACGAGCACTTCTTTCTATGCTTAAGTGCTTTCTAACATTCACACTCCCGACATCTGCATTGGAGAAAAACTTGGGGTTCAGTGTCTCACCCGAGGTTACTTTGGTATGCAGACCTCAGCAGCCAGGGATCCAATCACTCACCTTCCAATTAGTAGGTGATCTCCTCTGCCTCTACAGCCACCCCTGTAGGTTATCACCTCTTTTACTTGTGAGCGTACCATGAAGCTCAACAGGAATCACAGGTGGAGTTTTTTCCACTTTGAAAAAGCAACATCAGTCAACAGAAGTACCCAGAAGGCTGGCCTTCTAGGGCCATTGTCTGGACCTAAAGTGCACCTTTTCACTTTTCTTATTTCCCGTCTTAGAATCCTGTTCCAGTGATGGATGTTCACATTAATGACAGAAGCATCACCCACCTGCTTTTCTGTTTGTGAGGGGCAGCCAATGAGAAGAAAGATGTCCTAATGGAAGGCCTTAAATCAGAATCAGAATACTTTAGTGATCCCAGAGGGAAATTCCTGTTGTTACAGCAGCATCCGTTTCTAGAAAGAATAAAACACTAATAATTTAAATAAATTAAAACTAAAATAAAGTGAAATATAAAACCAAAAGATCAATTTGAAATATAAACATTGTACATATATATATATACATGATGATAATATAATCTGAATGGCAGTGGCTGATAATGATATGAATTTGGAACATACTGTATATGTACACCTGGTGAGTCATGTGTCACCTGTTTATGGAGGAGTTATAGAGTCTGATGGCCATAGGCAGGAATGAGCTCCTGTGGCGCTCTGTGGTGCATTTTGCTGTGAAAGAAAGGAAAGTGAAAAACATAACCGGAGCGCTGTAACAGGCAGCATGCACGCTTCCGCGCATGCGCACGTGTGGGTGGCTGATGTGGGCATGAATACACAGAAACAGAAAGCAGCCGTTCATTGAGCTGCTAGTATGTGCGATTAAAATGGCTACAGCGTTTCTGAGAGCTGCATCTGCATCTTCAGGACATGATTTTGGACTCAGGTGAAAATAACTAATGAGAGGCTGTACAAGATAAACCATCAGCCTCATATTAATAGAAAGAAACAGGAAGTGAAACCACAAACTAAAGGCTCAAGATACTAAGCAATGTAAAAATCAAACATAACCGATAAACACACAAACAGAAAATCCTTTAACGTACAAGAATTCAGACCAGAAAACTCGAAACTGGGTCAAACTGAAATGTGTTGCCTGCCTCTCCACATCAAATCTTCGTCCCTCTCATCTGCTCTTGTTTCTCCCAGAATGGGATTCTGCACTTCTGTGGATTTCAGGTTCTGGCTCCTCAGATTTTCTGGAGTCCAGCTCACTGTCCCCCCGCAGCGCGAGCCGCGATGATCGAGGGCTGGCGGGCCCGACTCAAAGGACTGCTCGCAGAAAAGCCTTTGACCTTTGCCCCCTGCGAGCTCTTTGACCTCAGCTTTCAGGGAGGGTTCTTGCTACGGCCTGAGGTGAGGGAGGAGCGAGCGACGCAGCCTCATGGCATGACAACAGGACACCACCTGGGGAAGCCGCTGCCGCCCGGCAACCAGACCAGTGCTCAGACCACAGAGGAAGAAGAACCCTGCTGTAGGAAGTAGGAGATTCCCTCGATCCAAACAGCATCATTCATGTGCGATTTTTGACATGCTTTGTTTACTGATGTTTAAATAAAACTTTACCAAAAAAAAAGCACTTATTTTGATGCAGAAACATGTTTTTATTTGCAGACATGCTTCAGAAAATATTCAGCGCCAGAAACTTTTTGTGCAATTTCATGCATAAATTTTTTGATTTTTTTAAATATCTCAATCTTATAAAGTTTTTATGAATTGGTGCAAAATGTTTTCAAAATCCCAAACTTATTTATGACATTTATTTCCATTAATTGTATAAAACTCTGAGAGCTACAGAAGAGGCCAATACTAATGTCACGTTCCTGCTTGCAGCACAGCTCCAAACTGACCCACCATCAGATCCATCGAGTTTTTTGAGACTCTGAAATGCAATACACACCACAGGGAAAAGCCACAAACTGCAGCAGAAAATAATCGAAAAACTTGTAAATTAGAGTAAATATGAGCCATAGTGAGTCAGGGACAGTGTCACTATTAAACCCATTAAATCCTGTCCTAATGTCCTCGACCAAATTTGATGGAGCAGAATTGAAGTGCAACAGATTTTTAAACAGGGATCAGTCATGATCAAACACCACAAGAAGTTCATCACAAAGACCATGAACAAAAAAATTAATGAATTAAAAAATAAATCAAAAGGATAAAAACTGAAATGACCACAAATAGCCCTCTGCAGAGTCAAAGGTCTCAGTCCTGCCTCAAGTTATATAACAGTACATTCTTAATAATCAGTATTTGCTAACGAAAGCAAAGTGTTTTGGCGCTTCGGGCATTTACACTGCGCGTGTCTGTAGTGCTGGTTGTGTTTATGTTGTAGCGAGAAGTAGATTTGACCGCACATCACTACAGGGGGAACCAGGTCCAAAAGCTACCATGTGAAACGATAATATCGACTTATGCATGCAATGACATCGAAATAATTGATTCTGTTTACTATGCGTTTAATAGAGTATTTATGATGACTTTTTAACTTATTATTTACTTTTGAAGAATGAGAGCGTCGCAGTTTTCCCTCTTCCTCTCCCCTGCCCTGTATGGTGGAATGGTAGGGGCCATGGTGACGTTGTGACTGGGCGGGGCTTATCAAGCTGATCGTGAAGAAGGGGCCGCTGCTGTTGTTGTTGTTACTGCTGCGGTAGTTCTACCGGTGTGGCCGAAGAGTCGGGAGGTGTCGCGTCGTTTGTTTGCTAATTTAAGGGTTAAGGTTTAGAGGACATCGCGAGGAAAGGCTGTTGAGACCGAAATTTAACCGTGAGTCGTGTATCTAACCCGCTGCGCCTGACGAGAGAAGCCCGGAGACGGCAAACATGAAATGGATGTTCAAAGAAGACCACTCTTTGGGTAAGAAAAAAAGCACGTTTCAAACAAACTGATTAAAACGGGTGTTTTTAAAGTATAGCCTTGTATTTTGACCCAGGGGGCGTTATTGTGAGGATTAAAGTTTCGACGGTGTCGCCGATAAACGGCCCGGCGGGGAGCTGGGCCTGGTTTCCGGGCTTTTGTCCATGGAGCAGCCTGTGGTTCATCAGCGGGCGACCCGTGTGTATGTACCTGTCCGCGCCGCTGAAGGCCGGTCTGAGGTGTGAAAGCCCCGTACTGGGCACGTGTGAGGGCACAGACTTTCGTGTCTTTGTGTCCGGTCCGGTTTCAGGCTCAGCAGGCTGAGCATTGGGCCTCCTCTGCTCGGAGTTCATCAGCAGCTGGATGACCAAACATCACATTTTCTTCTGCAGCTGTGGGAAACTGCAGACACAGCAGCTGGAAACTTCTGGTCAGACATATAAATATGACGGTGAACATTTTCTTTATTGAAAAAGAAAAGGTGTGCTCAGTTACAGGTAAAGATGCTGCATTTAAGGTAATCAGAAAAAGTGCTGAAAAGGAAAGTACTCCCCTGTTACTGCAGGATTTTTATATGATTACATATAAAAATATTGAAGCTAACTTTTTCCAAAAGGTGAGGCATAAACTGGTGGCACTGCAGCATGTTGCAATACCCCCCCCCACTCCCCCTCCCCCCCCCCAAATCACCCAAAGAATTCTGAGCCTTTTGGGGGTGGGGCTTGTAGAGCTGCTGCTAGTCACATGGCTGCTGACTGGTTGGTGAGTGATTGTTGGAGGTTGCAAAGAGATACTCAGTGGCACCTGTACCCACCTCCCCAACGATTGCTTTGCATGCTAACGGAGTCACCAGCTTGTCTGCAAATGCTCGCTAGCTTGTAGTCCAGCGGGCAAACCGAAAAGTGCAACACAATCGGGGAGGGGATACGAGTCGCGTTACACGTAAAAGTTGTGCTTTTAGAAATTTTAGCTGCAGCGCTGAGGCACTGCTCTTATGTTGAAGGCGAATAGTTCTGGTTTCTGTTGCACAGTGTCGCGCTGATCACTGTGACAAGACTGTGTTTCAGCCAGCTGATGACAAATGCTGCAAAGGATTTTTGTCCATTTGTGTTCATTCATCTTTAATTTATGGTTAGTCACGAAAAACATTAATTGTTTTGTTTAAAAAAAACAGGAAGTGACCCTCTTACTTTTGTACAGCTGTTTGCCAGAAAGTCTGTTGTGAAACAGTCAACTTGGCGGCAGTGCTATTCCCACCGGCATCACACAGTTACTGCACTGAGGTGTTATTGCTGCTTCAGTCCTGCACGTTCTCCTCAGTGAGCGGATCAGAGGTGTTCAGGTGGACAGAGCTGGCGCTCACTGACAGTAGTGCCGACATCAGATATCGATCTGTGGGCATAATCAGCCGCAGGACGTGCTGAGCACCACCTGCAGAAGCTTATTTAGACAGGTGTCTGTAATACGCCTCACATACATCAGTGAATTTAGTTTTTATCCATTTCAGTGTTTATTTTTATGTGCTGCTTGGTGTCTGAGGGATTTAAGACATTCAGAATATGAGCATAATAAAACATTGGAGTGACACAAACAGGTGAAAAACTTGTCAATAAAAAGATGCATGACGTGTCATATTTTATTTAGTTTTAGTTGTTTAGTTAACTTGAGTCACCCAGGTGCAGACCAGCCTGAGGAACTGAGAAACATCTGCCGGACTCACCCTCCTGTTTCTTTGTCTCCTGCAGAACATCGGTGCGTGGAGTCGGCCAAAATCCGCAGCAAGTACCCTGACCGGGTCCCGGTGAGTAAGCGCGGCGAGCCATAAACGGTGTGATGAGCCGTGAGCCGGTTTGCTTAAATGATCTCTGGGTGTTGTGTTCAGGTCATCGTAGAGAAGGTGTCGGGATCACAGATAGTGGACATTGACAAGAGGAAGTACCTGGTCCCCTCTGACATCACAGTGGCCCAGTTCATGTGGATCATCAGGAAACGCATCCAGCTGCCCTCAGAGAAGGCCATCTTCCTCTTTGTGGATAAGACAGTGCCTCAGTCCAGGTGAGCTCAGCCTTTCAAACATCACGAGTATTATTTTATAGTTATTTGATATTATAAAATAATGTGATCTGAAATGACCTCACTCAGTAACTTTAGGTCCTGTGGGTGTGACGTGTCTTTTAGCCTGCTCAGTTAAACATCCAAATTTCCATTAATCTACTGGATGAGTAGTGCGAGAAGGCCTTGGAAAGATATTTAATTTAGCTTATCATTTATTAGCTCCTGCTGAAGATCATAACGGATGGTCTTCAGGTCCTCTGTCTGCTGGACGGAGGACGTTAGTGCAGGGAGATGGTGCGTGAAATGGCTGCATAAATATCAACAAATGAAACAGAAGACGAACATCAGTGTGCTCATATCTGTCCTCAGGTAAAGGACAACAAGTCGCATGTTTTGAGATGCAAATAAATGGAAAAATCAAATGGAGTAAAACTTGAAGATGAGAATTAATCATAATGATGCATTTGTAAGCTTGAAATTGGTGCGGACAGGAAGAATCATAATTTTATTTTCATTTTACACAAAAACCTGAGAGGACTCAGAATTATGAACTTTTAGCCGGGTTTCTTCTGATTAGCTGCTCATCACAAACTAACCATTTGAACAGCACATGGGCAGAGCGTTTATCTTACAGGCAGCTGCTCTGTCTGTAAATGTAATAACCGATTTCTGGACGGTTGAAGGGACCTTCTCGCTGCAGTGCTTGTAAGGCCCAGAGTGAAGCCTGCCGAGCGTGTCGCCGTATTCCTTCTTTCTTCGTCCTGAAGACGACTCTTTACTCACGTTTTTGGTGTCGTTTATTAAACCCATACATAGTGGATTTGTCATTATTTTCTCCTTTGGCGTTCAGTAATGACGCTGCATCTCCCTCCATGTTGCAGCATCACGATGGGGCAGCTGTACGAGAAAGAGAAGGACGAGGACGGCTTTTTATATGTGGCCTACAGCGGGGAGAACACCTTTGGCTTTTAGGGAAAAAAGTCACCACTGGCCTCACCTGTAACCCAACCACATCCAATCACAGCCCTCACTCGGCCCCTGGGAGACAGCAAGGGAAACCCCAGAGAGATTCAGAGACTGGAACAGACACGGATACGCTTTTGGAGAGCTCCGGCGTGTTTGTCCCGGCTCGTGTTCACCTCCTCTTTACAGTCATCGATCCAGTGTGTCACATTTCAGTTACTCTTTGTTTGATGTTGTGATTTGAGTGTTTTAGAAGGAACCTTGAATTAATATTATTATCATTATTTTTGTTTCCATCTTTTTAAAGTTATGTGAATGAATGATTTTTGCTTTCAGTTGTGCTTTCTTCTTTTGAAGATATTTAAAAAAAAAAAAAAAAAGATTTGACGGTAAGGTAGCTGGATGACCTAACCAATAAAAAGCTAAAAATGAAGCCTGGCTGCTGTCGTCGTTCCTTCCAGCTGTCTGCAGTTTGTAGAAATTTGACACATCAAACTTAACATTTTTTAAATGATTTGATGCAAACCCTTAATGCTCATAATCAAGTAGCTACACCTTCAGAGTGAATCATCACACCACGGCTGGCTCAACAAAACCTAAAACCTCATTTGGATATAACTGGTTTCCTGATGGTTTTATGTGAGTGTGTTTATAAAAAGGGGAATGTGTCATGTGACTCTTCCATGGGAAATAATCCCCGACATTAACAGGTGATGAAACGGTGAAAACGTATAAAGAGCGCAAAAAAGACATGATTAATGCTGCAGAAAAATTATTAATCTGGTGATTCGGCGCACACAGAAAAATGAAAACGCAAGTTAATTTTTTTAATGCTGATGAAGTGATGACGATGCCAAGCACAGTTTGTGAAGCTTTAACTCCACAAACTGGGCTTCATGCATGAAGAGGTAAGGTGCAGCTTAAGGTACACTGCAAACGTTCACTCGGCAGATTCTTCAACTCAGTGTCAGCTTTGTGCCACAGCTGCCCCACATTAGCAGCGCAGGGAATAACACCACCCTCTCCGTTACAGACAGCACATCCTCAGTCCCTGATTATTGTCTCAGGGGATTTCAACCATGCCTCACCTTCTCCCACTCTCCCTAACTTCACCCAAAACAAAACTAAACCTGCTGTTTGCCAACACAAAGGAGGCTTACAGCTCATCACCCCTGCCCCCGCTTGGCCACTCAGACCACAACCTGGCCATTCTCCACCCCACCTACACCCCCATTGTGGGGAGGAAACCCCCCACTGAGAAGGTAATAAGACTGACCCCAGAGCTGAAGGCCCCGCTGAATGAGAAGAAGAGGAACTGAGGAGGGTGCAAAAGGATGTTAAACACAAGATCTGGAGAGACAAAGAAGGCTTCAGGAGGAAGATGGAGGAACAGCTCCAACTAAACAAAGTCTCTGGCCACTTCAGGGACAATGGTGGAGCCACAGTGTCTGCTGACCGGGGGTGGGCTAACAACCTGAACCTGTTTTTCAATAGATTTGATTCTGAGCCTTTGCTTTGAACATGTATTGTTTGGCTTCATTGATTAACCAATGACTAAAAAAGAAAACAATACTATATTATTATATACTTAGCCATATTCACAAATGCCATTTCACTAATCAAATACCACTTATTTGAAAATGAGGTCAAAAAATATATTAAAATTATTGGAAACTCCACCAATACTAAAGCCATTAAAACTTGCACCTTGTGTGCTCTCCTTAATGTATTTATGTATGTTCTTTGTTTCTCAATTAAAAATAAAAATAAACATCGTGATTTTATTTTCATTTCACACAAACACCCGAGAGGACTCAGAATAATGAGTCGTGCTCTGGGTCGTTGACCACCTACCCCACCCCTCAGCTCCCATCTAACCCCCTCCGCATGCTACTTCCGCCATCCGGTTTTATACTTCCGGGTACATAAAGACAGCGCCAGAGTTAACGACGGTCACTTTGTGCTGTAACCGGCAGCTTTATTACTTAGAACATGAGCTCGGGTTCAACTTGTGCTGTTGTCGGTTGTCACAATAACTCCAGAAAACTTAAAAACGAGTTAGAAAAACTTTGCTTTGAACATCGACAGCTACGAAAGGCTTGTCCGTGCCCAGCGCCCTACGCTCTGCACTCTATGCCGCGGAAGGAGGATCGGAAACTAGCGTGGCTGGCAGCTTTAAAACGCAAACACCCGCCGAAGAGAGTTTATGTCTGCTCCTTTCATTTTATTGATAAAAAGCCCACAGAGCTACACCCCGACCCGGAGCTCTATCTGGGCTATGACCAGCCCCCACCAAAGAAAAGAAGGCGTCTCATCCGGACCATTGTGAGCCAGGCAGCTTCCAGCAACATCAACAAAACGGCCGAATCTGTTTCCGGTGAGTGAACCTGTAAATGTGGGTTGTTCCCGTTTCACATTTTAATCGTGCGACCCCTAGCGTTTACTGAATTACAGCCTATGGTGAATGGCGTTAGCATCAGCGCTAGCTGGCTGCAGAAAAAAAAAAAGTTATGTGGCGTTAGTCTGGATGTTGGCACGTTATTAGCAGCCAAGTCTCAATTTGATAGAAAAATTAACAAGCCCACGGTTAGTAATTAACACCAGTCAACAGGTATTTGATGGCAGAAGTTATTTGAGTCAGTTTATTTATCATTTATTTTAAACAATTGCAGCTGTATAAAAACCTCTAGTTTAAAACAAGTTAAAGGGTTAAACTAGCTCCAAGTTTTTTAGAATGAAAAAAATAAAATCTAATCACAATAGTTTACTAATATTATAACAAAATTTTAGGGGGCATAGGAACATTTATGATTTTGCGTGTGTGTGTGTTTGAGAGAGTGTAGAATTAGAAATTTTCGTCATAAAATGTAATAAGCTAAGTGACACTTTATAGTTTCTGTTATACTAATATATTTTACTTGGGTATACACTGTATTTTTGTGTTATTCAGGCTGCACTGTGGATTCGCCTTCAGTCATCCCAGACCAGGCCAGCATCTCCACTCAACCTCCTGAGCCACATCTGCACTTCGTCCAAACACACCGGGAGGATCCTTCACAACAAGATCATCAATACTGCAAAACATCCCACAGAAAAGATGTCCAGGACAAGATGACCCAGTGTGATGAAGTTTCATATTTTAGTCTTCAAAATGACGCAGACGCTTTGCTGTACACTGGTATAGCCTTAGAAACATTTAACACTCTTGTGTCGACACTAGAAGGATATGATAACAATGAATTTACAATGGCTGTACGAGATCAAGTCCTAATGACACTAATGAAATTAAAGACTAACCGTGTAATAGGTGATCTAAGCCGCCAGTTTCATATATCACAGAGCATGGCTAGCAAGATCATCTCACACTGGTTAGACAGACTGGAGGAACTTTTTCGACCATTAATTCCATGGCTGCCAAGAGAAACTATTCAAGCAACTATGCCTGCAGCCTTCAAGAAGAACTTTCCGAATACCACATGCATTATAGACTGCAGTGAGAGCCTTTTACAGAAACCCCAAAATCTGGACTCAAGAGCAGAATCCTACAACCACTATTATTCACACAATACAGTCAAATATTTGGTTGCTATTGCACCATGTGGACTGATCATGTTTGTGTCCGCTGCATATGGTGGTCGATGCAGTGACAAATTTATCACAGTGGACTCTGGAATATTAATGCGCCTGAAACCTGGTGATGAAGTCATGGCAGACAGAGGTTTTACAATAAAAGACTTGCTCTTTGAGAGAAAAGTAAGATTAGTAATTCCTTCTTTCACAAAAAAATGCGGACAACTAACTGAGGAACAGGTAACACACACGCGTCGGATTGCAAATGTCAGAATCCATGTTGAAAGAGCAATCAGACGTTTGAAAGTCTTCAAAATACTATCACAAACTGTTCCTGTCAACATGGCTCCTAAAATAGACAAGATTCTGAGAATATGTGCCGCTCTAGTCAATGTAAGAGTATCTCATCCGTGATACAGAATAATTTTGATGTTAAAAATATGGAGAGTGTAAATAATATCCAGGTCTCCCTTTTTTTTTTCCTTTTTTTTTTTTTTTTACACAGTGTGAATATGTTTTTTGAAAAGCTTATGAGATACAGTGCACATATAGTGCAATCAATTGAACAATGACTATAATACAAATTTGAAGATTGCAAAAATACAGAACTATTTGCAACATTTTATGTGATCAGTTTGATTCATTTCCCACCATTTGTTTAAATTATGTACATTGTTGTGGTGAAATATTCAACAAATATTGAATGTCTCTTTTCATTCAAAGGACAGAGGCTGAACTCTGCCTGCATGGTAAAGTCTGACTGTCTCACTTATAGTTGTCACGCGAGCAAATGTGCATTAAATCTTGCCCATTATCTTCAAGTATCTCTCATTGAGCTGAATGCATATTCAGTCCTGCTGCATATTCTTCTACAAGTCGAGGCAAGAAAGATGAGAAGTAGAACTCTCTCACAAGCTTTACTTGTTCCTTTACAAATGCTTCATCATATTGCACTGTAAATGACACATGCTCACTAGGTGTCCAGATCACAAGTGTGGCAGTCTTTAGACCTGTGCAAAACATTGTAAGCTGCACTTGCATGTAATAGCCTCTGCTTCCAGTTTTCTGCAGCTCTCCATCTGCCAATTTAATCTCGCTGCATTTCTGGGTTAGCTGCTCAGTAAGTGAAGGATGGACATTTTATTTCTAGCAGCACATCAGAGTCAGTGATCCCATCAGGACTAGCAGAGAGCCATGGCTTGTGGATGCTGATAACAGTACCCATATGAATGTTGTTCATGCCCTGTTCTTTCAGCTGATTACAAGCTCTAACTTCATTTTCTTTACCATAGTTTGTTTGATAATTACCATGAAAGGAGGAGTACAAGTGCTCAGATTAAAAACTTGTCATTTTTTGTCGTTGCACGAACTGGAACTTTTTTTGCAGTGCTTGCTGTAAGTCTGATTTTTCTACAGTTGTGCCACAGATCTGATGTGCTTTCTTCTTTTGTTTCTTCTTGTAATTGTGATGTTTGATTTCCAGAAACTTGAATAAATGCCTGATAGAAAGCCCTGCATGGATTACAGCTAAGATCAGAACTGTGTGCTTGGTGTGGCTGAAAAA
>VUQJ01044741.1:18111-28201 GCA_015108635.1 Andinoacara biseriatus | reverse complement strand
AAAAATATATACATATTTTTTCTTTTTAGGTAGCCTATTTCACAGCCCCATTTCCCTATGTGATACTCGTGATACTGCTTATTAGGGGCCTGACTTTACCTGGAGCATGGGAAGGGATTTACTTCTACCTGTATCCAGATGTGAACCACCTGGCTAACCTTCAGGTAGATAACTTACTTGTTTTAATGTACTCCATCCATCCATCCATCCATCCAAACCAAAGGATTGAACAGCAGGTGGGTGGGGTTTCTGGTTGTTGGCTGTGGTGCAGCCACCTAATTGATCTCTATCTGAAACAGTCCCTTTTCACCGTGTGTCTTCTGCTTGGCTGCCCCTTGCAAACAGAATGTGGGTGTTTGTGCTCAATCACAGAGCTGTGTGCTGGAGATGATCATATTGGTAATATCTCCACCTGCTGACATTATACAAAACCAAGAGTAGAGACAATAAACCAAGTATTTAGAGCAGTCTGAAGTCTGTGCTTATGGCTCCCTTATTGTATAAAACTTTAGCCATGTTTAATACAAGTCCCCTCCACTGTAATAGTATTTAAATGATAGAAAATAAGGATAAGTATACCAGGTAAAGCATTGCTGAGGATATCTGCATATTTGTGAAGATCTATTCAAAAGTAGTGGACTGACAAATATGCCAACATTACAATTCACAGAAAACACATTTCAAGTGACAATCTTTCCTGATGTTACAGGTCTGGGTTGAGGCAGGATCTCAAATATTCTTCTCCTACAGCCTGACGATGGGGACTCTAAATGTTCTGGGCAGCTACAATGATTACAACAATAACTGTTACAAGTAGGTACAAGTCACATGATCTGTCTCCTGTATTGAGCTTAGAAGCAGGTTTAACTGTTATATATCCAATTATAGCATGTTTGTTTGGTGTCAGAAATAATAACTCCATGAATGCTTTGCTTTCTCCCACAGGGACTGCTTTTGGCTGTGTCTGCTAAACAGCGGAACCAGTTTTGTTGCTGGATTTGTTGTCTTCTCTGTACTGGGATTCATGGCAGAGAAGCAGGGTGTTACTGTGGACGCTGTGGCTGAGTCAGGTATAACTTTTTGTACATATAAAAAACAGATTTACAGCACAGTACATAGTTTTTAGTCACTTTCAGCCATCGGATCTGTTGGTGTCTTTTGGAAGCAAAAGAATACTCATAAAAAATATTATTTGAACAAGCCTTTGTATTTTTTTTTTGCTTGTATTTTTATGGTAAGTGTAGACTTTGTTGTTTGTTTGTGATTCACAGGTCCAGGTTTGGCCTTTATTGCGTACCCTCAGGCTACAGCGATGATGCCTTTGCCACAGTTCTGGACTATCTGCTTTTTCCTGATGCTCATTTTGCTCACTGTCGACACACATGTAGGGATGCTGTAATAATTTTTTTAACTATCAACTGTTCAGCTGAACATACCCTTGAAAATAGTCTAATTTAGTCTGTTTAATCACTGTCTGCAGTTTGTGACAGTAGAAAGTGTTATCACCTCTGTCAGCGACTTGTTTCCGACATTGTTTCGCGCTCCAGTGAGGCACGAGATCTTTGTCCTTGCCGTCTGTTCAGCCTTCTTTCTCATACATCTGACCATGGTCACAGAGGTAAAGCCAAATTCAATGTTGTGTTTGCTTTTCTAAATATTATTAATTATTAAAAAGCCTTTTCATTCTGCTCTAGGGGGGAATTTACATATTCCAGCTTATTGATTATTACGGTTGCACCAGAGCCTGTCAGGATTTTATGGCTGTTTGTGAGTGTGTGGCTATAGCCTGGATTTTTGGTGAGTATCTGACTCTATATAGAACAGATTACCCTAATAACCAGACAGCTGAACACTGAGCGCAGTTGTTCTCGCTCTGCTTTGTTTAGTAAAATTAACAAAGTAGAAAACTCCACAACTGTTCCAAGTTTTCTTTGTGTCTCAAAGCCTTAGAAATGGCTTTATAACCCTTTGCAGACTGATAGATGTCAGTAACTTTGTTTCTCATCTCTTCTCGATCTTAGATTGTGGCATGATGTGTTGTTTTTTGAGATCTTTTTGCCTGCTTCACTTTGTCAGACCTGATTCATCAGGACTGGGATTAATCAGGCCTGATCGAGCTCCTGAAATTGAACTCATCTTCCCAAAATGTGGTTAATTACATTTAATCCATGATTTAATGGATAGATGGAAACTTAACCAAGGGGAACACACAGAGGACTAATAAACTCAATAAATATCAATCAACAAACTCAATAGGTCAACTGTAAGCACCTCTTGATATTCTAAGTATAAAATAATTTCTTAAAACTTTAACAATAACTAACCTTGTAAGTCTTCAGCAGCCTGCACAATATTTTCACATAATAAAACTGAAAAATATACTGCTTAAAAAGATTAAAGGATCACTATGAAAATGCATCAGAGCTCAATGGAGAAAAATTGCTGTAAATTTATACTGATATGGACTGGGTAATGTGTTCGAAACAAAAGGATTCCACTTCCTTTGATGGAAAGGAAATTATCAACCTACAGAGGGCTGAATTCAAAGAAGAACACATGCTTGTATTTATGCCTGTACACCCCTGGATGGTATCCCGGGAATTCGCTTCCTAGATTTGGACCATGGGATCACTGAGCTCCTTGACAGTTGGATGGACTGAAACACAATGTCCTAGAGGTGTTCTATTGATTTAGATCAGGAGAGTGTGGGGCCAGTCAGTGGTATCAGTTCCTTCATCCTCCAGAAACTACCTGAATACTCTCACCACATAAGGTCAGGCATTGCTGTGCACTAGGAGGAATCCAGGACCCACTGCACAAGTGTAAGATCTGACAATGGGTCCAAGGATTTCATCCTGATACCTAATGACAGTCAGGGTGCCATTGCCTAATCTGTAGAGGTCTGTGCATCCCTCCATGGATACGGCTTCCCAGACCGTCACTTACCCACCACCAAACTAAATGATGCTGAATGAGGCAGCATAACGTTCTCCACGGCTTCTCCAGACCCTTTCAAATCTGTCACATGTGCTCAGGGTCAACCTACTTTCATCTGTGAAAAGAACAAGGCGTCAGTGGTGAACCTGCCAATTTTTGGTATTCTATGACAAATGCCAGTTGGGTTTCACAGGACCAGTTGGGCAGTGAGCACAGTGTTCACTAGAGGATGGGTCCTTAGGCCACTCTCAAGAAGTCTTGTTTGGTGAGAGACATTCACACAGTGGCCTGCTGGAGGTCCCTTTGAAGGCCTCATCCTATTCCTACACAAAGGAGCAGATACCAGTCTTCCTGATGGGTTAAAGACCTTCTACCGCCCTGTCCAGCAGCCTTGGAGTAACTTCCTTTCTCCTGGAATTTCCTTCATGCTCTTGGGACAGTGCTCAGAGAGACAGCAAACCTTCTGGAGGAGTTGGACTACCTGTGCAACCTTTGCAGGGCCAGATACTGCCTCATGCTACCAGTAGTGACACTGACCCTTACCAAATGCTAAAAACAAGTGAAAAAACAGCCAGTAAAAATGAGCATAGAAAATTTTCAGTAGCTTCCACCTGTAAAACCATTCCGGTTTTGGGAACTGTTTCATTGTTGCCCCTCTAGTGCACCTGTTGTTAATTTCATTATTACCAAAGCAGCTGAAACTGATTAACAACCCCCCTGATTACTTAACTGACAGATCAATATCCCAGAAGTTTAAAGTACTTGATGCTGCTCTCTGATTGAAAATATTCCCTTTTTATTTTTTGAGCAGTGTATTCACTACTTGGGGTGTTGCATCTTGGGTCGAGCTTTCCATTCACCGCTTGCTCTTCTGTTCATATGATGTTTGACAATTTGTTGCTACCACCTCTAGCAGGAACAGTTTTGTGCTTTATTAGAGTTTATTGAGGTAGCTCCCTTTTAGATACTAAATCATTATCAGAGGTGGACGCGCAGCTCTCTGACATGACTGGGTTTGTCTTGTTGATGTGCGATAGGGAACCTAAACCCATGGCGGTGCTAAAGCAACGATATCGCAATATTACATTTTTATATCATGTCAAGATTTATGATGATGTCATATGGCACAGCCCTAACAGTAACTAGAACAAAAATATAACAAGAAGTAAAGCCCGTGAAAATCTAGCCCCTAAACGTTGGAACAGCCTTCCTCAGCCCATGAATAAGTCATTGGTTTTATACATCTGCTGATTGTGCTTTTTTCTAGTTTAGCGTTTTCTTAAACTTTTTTAGCTTATGTTAGCTTGTATATGTATGCACCCTGGATGGCCTGATTAATGCTTCTTTTATGTGGATTTTATTAAAATTGTGAAGCACTGTAATTGTGTGTTTTAAAAAGTGCTAAAGAAATTAGATTATTAATGTTACTGTCTATAATAGCCACAATTCTTCATTTAAAAGGCATTAAAACAGTTTAAAAAGACTCCAGAACGGTTGACATCTCGGGGATACCAATGTTTTGCTTCCCATAAATAATTCAAATAAGAAAAAAATCATTTCATAACATAACTTTTCATGAACCTATGAACTTCCATCAGGTGCTGAACGTTTTTCTAACATCATCGGGGACATGGCAGGACAGAAACCATCTGCCTTCTTTAACCTGTGCTGGAGATACATCATTCCCCTGCTGACATTTGTAAGTCCCAAACATTTGAATTCACCCAACAGGTTATTTTGGTGTGTACCTCGAGTACAGCCTGTGAATTATATGACATATTTACAGCTGGAAATCTATTACTATAATTTCCAGTTGCATCTCAAGTTAATTTCGTGCCTTGTAGTAATAACGGACAGTGATACATTTTAGCAAGCAATTTATGCTTGTTACAGTTTCAGAATTTTAACTGCATCTAAGTGAGCCTGAAATTATTCACTGGGCTAATCGTCATTGCTGATTTTAGCAGTATCTTCATCTGTTTCAGTGAATGAAATACTATAATTATGTCATATAACCAAGTAATTCACCTTACCTTTGCAGTCTTCATTCATCTTGTACCTTGTTGATTACCAACACCTCAAGATTAATGATGACTACATTTACCCTGACTGGGCATATGCACTAGGATGGGCCATGACTCTGTCTTCTGTTCTCATTGTACCACTGTGGGCAGCTGGACAGATGTATTTAACACCAGGCACCTTCAGGCAGGTCAGTGCTGAGTGATGATACTCCTGCCGCTTTGCCACATGCTGTTAAAACTTCTATAGATATATAGAAATTACCATTGTGGCTGAAAGGTTTAATATATAATTGCAGCATTTTCTAATTAGTCAGCTAATGAAGGTTTGTGTTTAGGCTGTATCGATCTCTATAAATCTCCCAAAAACAAAAAGAGTGTAAAAAATAAGCCAAGGTCTGATTACTTGTCAGTGTGGATTGAAACCAGCTTTCCTCAGTTGTCTCGTGGGTGTTCTCTAATTTTAGCAGTTCCAAAGATTTCTACTAATTTGTGAACTAAATCACTAATCACTATTGCTTTCCTGTGTTCCAGCGTTTGCATGTCCTTTGTCGTCCAACTGAAGACCCAGTGAAGCAGACAGAAAATGTATCAGTGAAACAAAGTAGTGACGACTGCATAGCTGAGGACCTCTGCAGCGACTGCTGAGCTCTGTGATCGCTAGTTAATTAAAAACCTTTTCACCTGTCATAAGTTGTTGTCTTCGATGGCAACAAATCATACCATTTTTAATTTGTAAATTTCTACTGTTTTTAGCATTTGCTGAAATATTAAGGCATGAATATAGAAAAAGGAAATGCAATCTAGACATTCTATAAATTCTATATATTCTATAAAGAAAAAGACTAGTTGTATCCTCAGTTATCAGTGACTTTTAAATGGTGCTAATTAGATTTTTGACAGCAGACTTAAAGTTGGCTTTTCAGCCTCTTACTGTACGTGTATCAGGCCGAAGATACATGTAGAAGGCATTTAATTAGCTGCAGCTACAGTAACTAAATGGTTTATTCACACCTGCTTTTAGTGTCGTTTTAGTTAAATGGAATAATCTTGAATCAAAGCATGTCCACAACAAAAAAGGAACTAGACTGCACAAATGGAATAGAATAGAACTTTATTTTACAGGAAATTGCTTCGTTACAGCAGCAGTAATACAGTATACAATACTATAAGAATGAAATAGAAATACTATACACACAATATAAAAACAGTACTATGTAAAACTGTGCATTAAAGATGCGCTGAGTGGACACACAAGTGAACACACTCATGTACCCGGAGTGCATTAAATGCATGTTTTCATTGCACTTAAGCATGAAGTTGTGTTTTGCAAGTTTGATGTGAGTTATGGTTGCTTGTTCATTTTATACTATCTATAAATGAAAATAAAGGTTTTTCCACCTGTTCGTGCACTGCTTGTTTTCGTTTCCACTCAGGTTCTGCTGTATGTGATGCTTTCAGAAACTAAGTGCTTAATCAGCATGTGTGCGTGACTGTACGTACAATCCAAGTGCTTATCAAAATATGCAACAGGCAGTTCTGCCTGGTACTGCCTGGTGTGAGTCTGATCATGTCACACATCTCCCAACTTGACTTGATTGGTAAATGAAGAATGTTGAACATCCCACCCTGCCTCGCCCTGTGAGAGCTGGGATAGGCTCCAGCCCCCCCCTGCAATCCTGACAAGGAGAAGCTGAAGTGGGTGGCTGGATGGATGGATGGAGTTTAACCTAAGGGCAGCGTGGTGGCACAGTGGTTAACTCTGTTGCCCGACAGCATGAAGGTCCTGGGTTTGAATCCACCTTGGCCAGGACTTTTCTGTGTGGTGTTTGGATGTACCCTCTGTGTTTGTGTGGTCCTTTTCTGGGTTCTCCAGTTTCCTCCTACAGTCCAAAGACATGTTGATAGTGGGGTTAGGTTATTCTAAATTCCCCAGCGTGTGAATGGTTGTCTTAACTCTGTGTTAGTCCTGCGAGAGGCCCCCCAGCACAATTAGGACCTCTTGACAACTGCTGAGATGTATATTTGCTTGTTTTAATAAATACCTCCATTTTCTTAGTGTAATATGAAGAAATAAACACCAGCTCAAGACTTATGCACAGTACTGTAAATAGTTTAAAGACTTTTTTCCCCTTTTGTGATGCTTACAGACTCATTTTCTTTAAACTGTGCTGGAAATACACAATTTCTGTGCTGTCACTTGTGAGTTAAAACAAGCAGCCTGTAGATCTGAAAAATGAAGCCAAAGTGCCTTAAACCTGTATTCTTTCTAATCACCAGCAAGGGTTAGCTCCTCTGAGGAAAAAGAGGTCTGATTGTTGTGCACGGTGTCAAACTTGTTTTAGTTCATGGGCCGCATGCAGCCTAATTTATTCTCCTGTGAGCTGGACTAGTAGAATCCAACCATCCATCCATTTCCTTAACCGCTTATCCATTTCAGGGTCTGGAGCCTGTCCCAGCTGTCATAGATGGAGAACCAGGAAAAACTAAACAACTAAAAAAACTAACAAATAATAATAATACTTAAAAAAAAAAGAAGAAGGAAAGAAAAACACTCCTCCAATTTTTTCCTAAGTGTAGAGAAATACAGGAACTTTCTGACAACATTCAAAGCCAGAGGAAGAACCAGATGAATGTGTTGAGATGTCTTAAGAAAAATTCGAGCAGTTTCAACAATATGTCACAGTTTTTCAGAGTTACTGAGTTTACCGTCATTACATAAACATAAAAATTTACAGATCACAGTTGGAAGGTGTAAAAGTCATAATATTATTTGACCTCTTTAAGTCTCAAAAACATTTCTGACTCAATATCTTTTGAACTTCTTTTCCAGACACATTTCACTCCTGTGTTGTAAAGCTAATTTTGCATCTTCACTGTTTGTTCTCTTGGTGCTAATGTGGGCAACTGGACACGAGCTGCTTATACTTTATCTGTGCCAAAATGTCCAGCAGTAAACAAGTGTTTAACTCACTCATCTGGTCTTTTTGTTTCATTCCAGCATTTCTGTCCTTTGTTATTAGGTATCAAGTATTAAATGTAATTTTTATTTATACATACATATAAAAAACAACATTATTGTTTGATGCATTTTAACTTGTGGCCATCATCAGGGTCGTCATGAAGGTTACAAGACAAAACTATTGGGCCAACAATCAACTGATAAAATGAGACAGTCACTGTGTGACTATGTGAAGTTGATCATCTTAAATAACTACAGCAACATACAGAACCTCTTTTATCCATCAAAGGTGAAAGCATTTCTAGAGGATCTACCTGTACTCCCTTGGTTGTAGCTCCTGCAGCAAGCCTCCCCCGTCCTCTGTTCTCCAGAGAGCTTCAGGGAGTGTTCTGGCTGTCATCCTTCAACATGACGTACTGAGACTGATCTTTGCATCACAGGCAGGAGGACAGAGGTCACAGGAGACAAAGAGGTACAAATTACAGAAATAGATTCAGTCATTAGTCTCCATTATTGGAGTGAAATTGTCCAAGCTCATATTCATTACAGTACAGATGTAAGTGTGGTTTTTGCATTGGTGCCTTTATTTTGTATGATGGACAACAGGTTATATTATTCGATAAAACTCAATTAGTAAACGGTTTGGGGGAGGAAATAAAAAAAAAAAAAGAACAACAATGCAGTTAGTGGTCTGTCTTGTTTTTGCATTTGCATTTTATGTAATATTCAGCAAGTCAAGTCACTTTTATTTATACAGCACATTTAAAACAACAGGTGTTGGCACAAAATGGTTTCCCATTAAGGAAAATGTATTAACATTTGCCTCAGCGGGTTTCTGAAAACCAAAGTACACAACACAAAAACCCACATAAATAGACAACAGGATTAAAATGATTATAAGCCAAGCCAAAAAAAAAAAAAAAAGACAAATAAAAATGGCTCATATAAATTGGAAATGTATAGGTGTCTGGGGTAGAATTATAAAAGATTCAAATATATATGAATAAATACACTGTGCCCTGTGACAGGCTGGTGATAGGATCCAGCCTAACAAAACTGACAACAGGTGCACAGGAGACGCAACAAACAACCCTTAAAAAGAGAATGTTTTCCCCTCCACACTGATTTTTTTCTAGTTTTGCTTTGTTCTACACTGTTTTATAATAACAAGGAGCACTCATAGAGTGAAAACCTCCACCAAGGCAGCTCACTCCCTGGGGAGTATTTACTTTTAAGGGAATAACATTATATTTTGTATATATTTTTTGTCCTTTTTAAATCCTCTTTAAGAGTTTAGTGCAGTAAAAAATCAAATAAGGGTTTCATTACACTATTGTGTAGGAGTAGGTAATGGATAATAGGTATTAATAATAGGTATTGATTTGTAAATAACTGGACATGAATAACTTGAGCTTATTAGGCTGTTTTTGGTAGTGTTTGTGTGCCTGTGTATATGCGTAGAAGCGTCACATACAAAAATGACTGAAGCTTGAAAGTCAATATTTAATACGATCATCTTTATTCTTCAGCTTTACTCATATAATTCCATCAGTTTTGAGAAGATGTCCAACACTAGTGGCTGAAACACAGCCTCCACCATGTTTCACGTATGTTTGTAGACACTCACTGTACCTCTGACGATGAAGACACGCACATCCAAAAAAATCAAATAGGGTGCAGGAACAAAAATTAGAACAATGTGAAAAGGAAGTCCGCACACCAAAAGAGCTCCTGAATGGGCTCAGCTGCCCTTCTTCAGACCTAACAATTTACAGTTTACAGAAACAGATTATTTACACCCGCCCACTCCGGGAGTCATCACGTGGTTGTGGGTGCCTACTGCCCAAAAAAGGAAACAACAACATCCAATCAAGCATATGAATATAATTATCAGGTAAATAGCCAAAGCAGTGGTATTACAGCATATTATAAAAATTCATATGAATATATACAATCATGTAGAAACAACCAGAGGATATATATACACATATATAAAAAGAATAATACCATAGCTGGGATCGACTAATAATCCTAACGAGTAAACTGCAAGTCTAAAAGCCGATTGTGTAAAGACATAAAAACTGTTCCTCAAATTATTCAAGGACACACTGCAGACCATGCTGTTATATAAATGTTTAGTTTTTGGATTAGGCTACCTAATTATTATTCA
>VUQJ01044740.1:74266-86080 GCA_015108635.1 Andinoacara biseriatus | reverse complement strand
GACCATTATTATTTCATGAGATCTTGTCAGTGTCAACCTCGATGCTCTGCGTGTGTTCTGATTTCATGGTGAGTTGAAACTAAGAGGGCAAAGTGTGCTGCTCAGAGAAGAGCAGCAAATGTATATAGACATTATGACAAGTGATTGGATCTGTGCTGTCAGGCTGTAGATCAAATGTGTCCCTGTGCCATGTGTGCTATAGACTGGTTGGAGGTATAGATGAAAGCTGGCACCTCAGTGCTGCTTCAGCCATCCAGACAGGATACAGCAAAGTCAGCACTTACTTTCCATTATCAGCCACACTGACGGATCACAATGTTTTCATATAAAATCATCATCATGTCAGATGTCACATTTTTGATATAGTTCACCGAATTCTAATTTCCACAAAGCTGCGGATCAAAACACGAGCAAAGTAAATCTACGGAAGAATCAGCCAGGGAAGATGAACGGCTCTGTAGGTGATTGTGAGAGTAGGTCCACCACTTTTATGTAGACTGGAATATGCTGTCAACAATTAAGGTGCACATGCACACACCTTTTCAAAATCAAACACCTTTCATGTATGTTAGATCTCTCCTGATTTACTTTCATCTACAGTTTTACATCTGTTACAGATTTAAAAGTTTTCAAAGTACAACTCTGAGGGTGGCTTCATGGTGGAGGCAGAAATAGCAGGCTTTTCGACAGATCGACAGTCCAGTCGCTTTTTATTCCATTTTCTTCACAGCAGTTGATTAGTGGGCCATATTTACAGTGCAGATGGTTGGCCAAACTGCAGAAAAATCAAACTAAGAAAACACTTTTTCTAGCAAATGCAAAAATAACTAAGGGCCTCCATTTTAAAGATGGTTATCCAAAACTAAATTAACCTACAAGGAACAATTGTACACTGTAGCCTGCTCACCATCATGGCCTGACACACAATGATCCCCCAGAGGAGCTGCAACTCCTGCCTACGGCACAGTTGGCAGTTCCTGGGTCTAAACTGCAGATGCAGTCTGGAGGAGAGAAACAAACAAATTAATCAGATACTAATCTTAAAATCAGCATCTTCAATCAAACTCTTTTTGGGGTTTCATGGCTGATGTGGCAGCAATACACATTAGTCAAAGAATCCTGCACAATACATCAGTTAAAAGTATGTTTAGAGGACATGGACCTTGCTATGAAAATGACTGTATGGTCTGAGTGATAGAAGGGCTGGTCATATAACTGAAGTTCACTTTCAGCTACTTTCAGATTTGTTTTATTACCTGTAGCATCAGGTAGCAGAAGAATCCATCTGCAAGCATTTCCAAAGTGAGAGAGATGAACAGATTAAAGAACTTTAATTAGTTATTAATTACCCCCAACATAATTAGTGATTCTAAACTGGCCGTAGGTGTGAGTGTGAGCATGAATGGTTGTGTGTCTCTGTGTTCACCCTGTGTTAGACTAGAAAACTGTCCAGGGTGTACCCTACCTCTTGCTCAGTGACAGCTGGGCTTGAGCTCCCAGCAACTCTGAATTAGATGAGCACAAGATGGATGGATGGATAGATGGATTATTACCCCAACATGAGGACTAATCCTGTCATAATTAACCAAAACACACACACACACACAACCTTAGAACATGTCATTACATGACGTATTTTTCCATAACCGATTCATAATTTTCACAATCACATGTCAGTTGAATTTCAAAAACTCATTCCCCGCTCTAAGATTAGTCCGATCTGTTTGTGACTGTGTGGATGACAACTGACAATTCCTAAATTGGCCGTAGGTGTGAACGTGAGCATGAATGGCTGTCTGTCTCTGTGTATTATCCCTGTGATTGACTGGAGACGTGACAGACTGTGCGTTTAATAACAGTTACTGTGGTGGAATCTCAAATTATCAAAGTAACTGTGAACCACTGAATCAAGGAAAATGCTGACCTCATATTCCACCTGATGTATTGTCACTTCTTGCACAATATATACTACTGCAGTGCTGAGAACTTGTTCTGTAAATATTGAGGAAGTGCCTTAATTACTGAACTCATGAGGAACATCACTGTAAAAGTGACCTGTGTCTGAAAGAATAAATGCTGTCACTTTAACAGACTGATGAAGCGAACAATGTTACGTATCCCATATCTGAAAGGGTTTTACAGTGTAACACAATGCTGCAGGCTCGACAGGGAATGCAGAGATAATTTGATACACAGAGAGGGAAAGACTGACTAAAAACACAGAGGAAGAACAGCTGAACCCAGGTGGCACACATTAGGCTGGAGAAGGTAATCACATTGTGGGAAACATGCAAGTGCAGGAAGTGGAGGAGCTGAAACAAGTGAGGATGTGAGAGCCAACATAAAATGGGAAAATAAAACATATAACTCTCTGAATGATGTTAAATCAGCATATTAATGTGGAATTGTTTTTCTATTTAAAAATCAAGGTTTACACTGCTTCTCTCCATCATCACAGTGTAAAATTTTACTCAAGATGATATTTTTTACTGAGCCACTCAGTTAGTGCTAATTGGATGGAAAGGATTGAGATATAATCTATTTCCTCCATTAGTGAAATCGAACATCCATCAGCATGTGAAAAAAAAACAGCTTGCTACAGCTTAATGACATGTTTCTCTTGTCTCATATTTAGATTGGTGGAAAGGCTCCATTAGAGTTTTTTTTTTTTTGTCCCTACCAGCCTGACATCTGACACCTTTGAGATTTTACCCTCCTCTGGCAGAAATTGATCATGCTGCTGTTTATCATCTAAGAGCCGTCGCCATCCTTGGCCATTATGACAAAACACAAAGTTAGAGTCCAAACTTGTTCTGAACTCAGAAGAAAGGTGTCATTCAGTGTTACCTTTTTGTATGTGACTGTATCGTCAGTAGCCTTAAAGGTCAGTCCATTTCTTTCCATCCAGCTCTCTGCCTACTGTCCCTACTGAAAGGACAGTTTGTTTGTTAGGCCTACTCAGGCTTTTCTTTTCCAACCTGTTTTGCATTCCTATCCCATGTGTAATGAAGATGTTATGTGGGTCTAAAACAGAATTTAGTCTCTTAGAATCATTGAAATAATCATAGGAGGTCATTGAGTAGACCTTGAATTAAGGGCACCAGAAAGGTAAAAAAGTGAAGTGGGGGTATGTTAATACAGGTCTCAGAGTTTCACAGCAGATGAGTGCTACCTGAATATTTTAAACTCTCTTCTATCGTTAGCTCTTTATTAGTGCATTGAAATGCACCCTAGATTCATCTAATGGAGACACATTACACAAGCTTTCTCTTCTCCTATCCTACTTACCTCTAATCAGCACCATACAGTGCCTGGTTATTGATTTTACTCACATCTGACTTGCTATTTAGGTTAGGTTTTGAAGAACTGAAATGTTCATTTTCTCATTTAAGTTAAGCTCTGGACTCTTTTTTTTGTTGTTGCTTGTTCTGTATCCCAAGCTCATCCCACAGTTTTCCTTTTAGTCTGTCCTGGTTCGGAGCATGTAAATGATTCTTGAAACAGATTTTTTAAATACATTTATTTGTGTTCAGTGAGAAGAAAACAGACACGGCCCTGTTTACGCAAAAAGCTGCTTTAATACTGGATTCATGCCTGTCCCAATTACATAGTTAGTCAGCCACGGAGTTTATGTCCCAGTGTTGTGTCACACAGGCAAAAAACATCAATGTTGCATTTTCTATTTCTGTTGTAATGTTTGTTAAATCTGAATGTCTCCTGTGTGCTTTGCATCTCCTCCTCTGTTTGGCAAAGTGTTCTGTTGCTCTTTCTCAGTCGCACTATTATAGGGTATACTGCAGATATTCAGTGGAATTCATTGTCACCTTTTTAATGGACAGAGAGCTGTCAAAAAGATTTCAGTCTCCATAGCTCCCTTGGCAAAAAAGAAGTGACAAGGTTGACAGGCCAGTAACTGTGGACAGTTGAGCAGAGAGCCAAACGTCACACCAGAACCTGTCAAAAGCCTTTTCCTGCTGTTATAATGAGATTCATGCATTCAAATTACCCTCAGTGGAGTTCTGAATCCATTAAAGCTTGTTCCCTATTGATATGTGCTTTCTGCTGTTTTTATTACTGTGGATGCTCATCACAAGCCTACGGAAGCCGAGAGCGGCCATCGTACCTATAAACTTTTTTTCATGGATACGATACCAGGGGAGCAAAACACCAGCTACTGGTAGATAGAGCAGTCACTCAAGACTGTAAGACTAGACTGGCCAGTGTGCACTGCCTGGATTGATTACAAGAAATCCTATGACTCAATGCTGCATGCATGGATATCCTGGAATGATTAGATCTGTACAAGATCAACAGGACCCTAAGAGCCTTCTTCAGGAACTCAATGGGAATGCGGAGAACTACACTAAAGGCCAACTTCAAGCCAATTGCACAAGTCAACATCAGGTGCAGAATTTACCAAGGAGATGCTCTGTCCCCACCTCTCTTCTGCATAGACCTGAATACCCTTAGCCCGATCATTGACAAGACTGGCTATGGATACCGGCTATGGAATGGAGCAAACATCAGCCACCCTCTCTACATGGATAATATCAAGCTGTACACCAGGAGTGAACGAGATATAATTTCACTGATCCACACCACCAAGATCTACAGCAATGATATCGGAATGTCATTCGGACCAGAGAAGTGTAGTCGACTGGTAACTAAGAGAGGAAAAGTAGTGTGAACTGAAGGGACTACATTACCAGAAGGCAACACTGCAGACACTGAAGACAGCTTGGAATCCCACAGGCAAATGGGAACCATGAAGAGGCCGCTAGGAGAGCTGCAACCTCCAAGTATCTGCAGAGAGTAAGGCAAGTCCTAAGAAGCCAGCTGAATGGGAAGAACAATATCCGGGCTATCAACATATATGCCCTGCCAGTTGTCACCCCGCTGGGATAATAAGCTGGCCAAAGGAGGAAATAGAAGTCACTGATGTCAAGACAAAAAAGCTCCTTACCATGCATGGAGGGTTTCACCCGAATCCAGCACCCTGAGACTGCAAGCTAAGTGGAAGGAAGGTGGTCGAGGACTAGTGAGTGTCAGAACCACTATCCTAGATGAAACATCAAAGATCCATGAATACATCAGGAAGAGTACCTCATCAGGAAGAGTACCTCATCAGGAGGAGTACCTCAGGCAGCAGAAACCCAAGGAAGAAGAGGAGGAAGAACAGGAACCATCATGGAGGGACACGACACGTACCACCGGCAGATAGAAGAAGTGGCTGACAAAGCTGGACTCACAGACAGCACAGAGGCACTAATAATGGCAGCACAGGAACAAGCTCTCAGCACACGATCGATAGAGGCTGGCGTCTACCACACCAGGCAAAACCCCAGGTGCAGACTGTGCAGAGATGCCCCTGAGACAATCCAGCACATAACAGCTGGATGCAAGATGCTAGCAGGCAGGGCATACATGAAACACCATAACCAACTGGCTGGCATAGTATACAGGAACATCTGTGCCGAGTGACCTGGAAGTCCCGAGGTCAAAATGGGATATCCCCCCAAGGAGAATGCCCAAGCTAAGATCCTGTGGGACTTCCAGATACAGACAGACAAACTTGTGATTGCTAACCAACCGGATATTGTAGTGGTGGAAAAACAAAGGAAGAAGTTCGTAGTGATAGATGTTGCAATACCAAGTGACGGCAACTTCAAGAAGAAGGAACACAAGAAGACAGCAAAATACCAAGGGCTCAGAGAGGAGCTGGAAAGGATGTGGAAGATGAAGGTAACGGTGGTGCCCGTGGTAATCGGAACACTCGGGGCAGTGACCCCCAAACTAGGAGAGTGGCTCCAACAGATTCCTGGAACATCAGAGATCTCTGTCCATGAGAGCGCAGCCCTGGGAACAGCTAAGATTCTGCACAGGACCCCCAGGCCTCTGGTAGAGGACCCGAGCCTGGAGAGCAACGACTGCCCCCAAGGCGAGTGGGAACTTTAAAGGAGCACTGTTTAATCAGAGTATATCATCAAGCCAGGTAAACGTCTGCAATATTGATGTGGTTAGTAAGTATCAGAGGGGGTGTTCATCAGTTTCAGGGGCAACAATGAGACATCCCCCAAACAGGAATGATTGCACAGGTGGAGGACACCCACATATTCACTTTCATTTTTGCAGTGTCTTTGAATTCGTCCCTCTGTAGGTTGATCATTTTCAACACATTACCCAGCCCAGATCACTATAGCTCTCCACCATCGAGGTCTGATGTGATTTCAGTGTTCCTTTAATTTCTTTGAGCATTGTATATGTGCTGGGAACTGATTGGGAACAAGTTGGTGAGGAATGAGACACAGGTGAAAGTAATAAACACAAATGAAGACAGACTGAAAATCAAAACAGGACACAAGTGAAAACCAACTGTTGAACCAAAAGACACAAACTCTGTACGTATGTATATGGCTCGTAGTAAAAGCTGAGCATGTACAGGCACTTTGTGCACCTTTCTGCTGTAATGATAACAAATGAGTATAAGTTATACTTTAAAAAAATGATACCTAAAACAACGTGAATCAGCCAGACTGCTGCTCTGACCCTCTTCCTCTGCATGTGCACGTAATGTAGATGGCTAGTGTGTGTGTGTGTGTGTGTGTGTGTGTGTGTGTGTGTGTGTGCGTGTGTGAGAGAGAGAGAGAGACGAAACTGTTCTCAAAGTGCAGCAGAAATAATAGCGATTGTTGTTTTGAGTCACAAGGTTCTCGTGGCTCAGTGCTGAATGAGAGCATTGACAACATCCACCCACACACACGCACACGCGCGCACACACACAGCTCACTGACACTGATATCGCTGACATGTTGCAGCACTACAGACTGAAGCAGCTGCTCTGGTTTGATTATAATTCTTGTTGCTGAAGTAGAAAAACAGATCTGAATGAATCTAATCCTCTTTAATACTAACAAATGTCACGTATTAATCGTGTCTGTGCTGTCCTCTCTCCTTCAGTTATTGTGTTTCCATTAGGAACAAATTCAGTTGAATGGGTGAAGTTTTTGCTCCAAAATCATAATGACGTGATTTGAGTCGGTGCTGCTGCAGAGTTGCTGTCTCCTTTGGAGAAATGTGGATTGTGTTATTCAGCAAAAACACACAAACTAAACTTTAGTGACATGAGTAAAAGGGTTATGACATCCTATGCCAAAAGAAAAAAGTCACAAGCTAAAAAGGCAACAAAGTATCGAACAACAAAAAGAGCATCCAGTGATTCTGAGACCACCTGTGATGGCTTAAATATGCTGGACAAAGGAAAGCAACAAGCACCATCTTTACGTACCCAAGGTGTTATTGTAGGTGTGGTGGAGGTGAGCAGCAGTTCTGCAGTGACCTGTGGCAAAAACTCACCAAAAATCAGCATGAGTAGCAGCTTCATAGCATCAGAGAAAATTGATGTAACCGAAACCTAAACAAGACTTCAAACAACTGAAATGAAGGACAAAAGTTTTATGTATTATACTCTGCAGCTGTTGGAAATGACAGCTGCAGAGTATAATCTATTACATTTTAATACCAGATTCAGAAGAAACCTTAATGATGAAAAGAGTTAGCAGAGAGAGAGAGAGCGCACACAGCCTGGTGCATTATTGTCTCCACAAAGAGAATGAGAAAATGGTAACAATGAGGGTCATACACCATAAAGTATCTTCACTAAAAGTGGAGTCCTTAAAAAGCTAACCTCCGCTAACACTGGCCAAGATAAATACATGAATAAAAAGAATCAGAAGCAGTTCTGGCAGCCGTCCCTGCAGCCACAGGTTCTCTGACTCTCCTGTAGGTCCAGCACAGGTACTTTCATTTTATATCATAAGACTCTCTTTGAATAATTAGAGAGCTATGATCTAGCTCTCAAAGTACTTGAATCACGTTACCTGTGTGCGTACTCTGAACGGGTCTTTTTTTGGTGAGTGTGAATCTAAAAGGTGTCTGTTTGTCGTGCAGGTTATGAGTCTGGTGTCGGCCTTCGGTCCTCTGATCACTGCAGGGATTTTCTCAGCCACTCTGTCCTCGGCTCTGGCCTCGCTCGTCAGCGCACCCAAAGTCTTCCAGGTCAGAACGATGTCTGTTTCAGCTGCCGCCTGAGTTATTTCCACCTGTGCCTGCTCATGACTGTCTTAAAGTTGCTTGAAGAACTGCTAATATGCCAGTGTCACTCCTGTAGCAGTAATAATTGGGAATATTACGGGAATCCTGGCATTCCTGCTCACACTGAGTCAAGTCAAAGAGTTCAAGTATCACAGGATTTTGTTTATGACTGTGGGAGGCATGAGACTGGCAGACAGGTGGGTGCATCATCTTCAGTGATGCGAATGGTCTTCTGTGGTAAAAAGAGACTTATGTGCTCGAATTGAAGGGAACTGGACTTTTAATGGTTTGTAAATGGACGATGGCCGAGAACCCAAACAGACATTAAGAGAAAGCCAAGCATGAAAACAAAGCTGTTGATTTACTGCTCCATCTATGTTCCCATCCTGAGCTTCTGTTGAAGGATGTCTGAGCTCTATGTTAGGGACAGGGTGAGGAACTTTGGACATCTGACTAGGATTCCTCCTGGGTGCCCAAGTGAAGTCCTGCCGGGACCGAGCACGGACACACAGGAGAGATTATGCTTCTTGGCTGGCTTGGAAACACCTCAGTGTCCCCACAAGAAAAAGGAGGAAGTGACTGGAGAGAGGGAGGTCTTGACATCTCTGCTTAGACAGTCGCCCCCATGGCCTAGTCCCAGATACGTGGCAGAGAATCCATCCAGGCCTTATCCCGATGCTCCCTGATCCATTCAGGCCATATCCCGATGCTCCCTGATCCATTCAGGCCTTATCCCGATGCTCCCTGATCCATCCAGGCCTTATCCCGATGCTCCCTAATCCATCCAGGCCTTATCCCGATGCTCCCTGATCCATCCAGGCCTTATCCAGATTTTTTTTAAAAGTATCTAAAACTTGTCAAAGCTGTGTTTTGATGTCAAATCTTGAAATCACCAAATTAATCAAAGTCGTGATCATTCTAGGCTCTCTGCAAGGACAACATCTACCCAGGGCTTAGTGTCTTTGCAAAGGGTTATGGCAAGAACAATGAGCCTCTCCGTGGTTATGTTCTGACCTTCTGCATTGGCCTTGCCTTCATCCTGATTGGTAAGCCATTTTACTAAACTTTAAGCTCCTGAGTAAGAAACATGAAGAATAATAATAACTACAACAAATGTTTAACCTCTTTTGTCCACCAGCGGAGTTGAACATCATTGCTCCCATCATCTCCAACTTCTTCCTGGCCTCATATGCTCTTATCAACTTCTCCGTCTTCCATGCCTCCCTGGCCAGCTCTCCAGGTAATATCTGGTATCGAAAAGGAACTTTGACTAGATTTTAGTCTTATATGATTAGCTCAACAAGATCTAAATGCAGGTAAGACAATAGCAGGTAGCCTTCAGAATCACAGCTTGCATTTACTCCCTGTTGATTTAGGGACTGTATATCCCTCTTCAGATTTTCTCTGACGTTCTTCAATATGTTCAGTTTTCCTGTCATGTTCAGTTTGGGGGACTGTGTATGTGTTTTTAAACTTTTCATGGCCAGTTTTGGATGACTGTCCTGTCCTTCATCACTACAAGACTTGAAGAGAATTTATGAATAAATCGAGCTTGCTAATGTTTCCCAATGATAAGTAACTTGTCTGATAAGTAACTTGCTCGCACTTTTACACACATTACAATGACTGTATTGTGTGTTTGTTTTATAAGAATATTACCACTTAAAAAAGTCTGATTTGCGGATGTCTCTTTGCTTTGGGGTTTTATTTCTATCTTTTCACCAAACCACAAAGAAATAAAAATTACGCATGAATGTCTTTACAGTAAGAAAGTAAGTTGGGTGCTCAAACTGAGTAGAAAAGTGTTATTTAAGTAAAGTCCTCTTACCATAATTTCTGCCTCTACCGAAGTTTTGATTATTTACATAACTGAAACGTTTAATCCTCACTGATTTTGTTCATTGAACTAAGTATAATTTCTATTAAAACATCAATGAAATCATTCTGTTTGGTCTGTTAACATTTGCGCCTCTCTCACGTGTCCACTGCAGGGTGGCGGCCCAGCTTCAAATACTACAATATGTGGGTGTCCTTGGCGGGGGCCATATTGTGCTGCGTGGTGATGTTTGTCATCAACTGGTGGGCGGCCCTGGTTACGCTGCTCATCGTCCTCGCCCTCTTCATCTACGTTAGTTACAAGAAACCTGGTGAGAACACAATGGCGCCACGTTTCATCCTTTTCAAACTTCTAACAACAACCTGAAGCTCTGGTTGTGTTCGGGTACTCGCTGATTTCATGTGACAGCAATTACAGAAACCCACTTCCCTCTCTTTTCCACGGCCACTAGCTGCTCAAGTACTCAAGACCTCCCATTCCCTGGATGGGCCGTTTCATAGGCGGCTCTTGCAAGATAATCTAGAATGAATGGGGTCCTCTGGAGCTGTTGAGCTTTAGATTTTTATACATTTTGACTGGAGTAAAATCCCTTGTTCTCCCATATCAACTCTGGTGTCACTCTGGTGTATTGAACCACTGGAAAAACAGTTTGAAATATGGGATTTACACCAAAAAAATGCAGGAAAATAAATGACCTTATGTAGTAGAGATGGACTGATTGTAATGCATCAGTTTTCCCACGTTTCAAATCTCACTATTAACTTATTGTAGTAACTTTCTTTACTTGTTTCCATGTTCATCTACTTTAATAAAAAGCTACAGAAACAGTGGAGGTTCTTTGTTCACAAAAGATTTATGCTTTTTATGGGTTATATTTATATTTCCCCAACATTTTAAAAGATAGCTCTGGGTTTCAGTCAAAAAGGTGCATCGAACAGGTAAAAATAAAAACAAAAACTGGTGTTAACACGTTCTTGCACATTTCATCAAAAAAAAAAGTCATCATCATCATCATCATTATCATCATCTGAAGGTGTTCTGGGCTAATTCAGTTTTGACTGCACGTTCTTGGCTTTTATGAGCTACTTAAATCCCTTAGATAATAACTAATAAACTGTGATGTATTATTTAAAAAGTATTATGTAAAGCAGTCAAAATTAGTCCCACCTGTACCACCTGCAACATAATTATAATCATCAATACTTACTATACTAGCATATTCATATTACATATACTGTATTATGTGCTTTTACTTTCTTCGCAGTTTATTTTGATGCTAATATTTTTGGATTCATATTTATACAGCAGAATCATTTTCTCTAGAAAGCTGAATTCACTCCCTGATGTTTCCTCTAGATGTAAACTGGGGTTCATCCACTCAGGCTCTGATCTACAACCAGGCTCTGACTCACTGCCTGAACCTCACCGGAGTCGAGGACCACGTTAAAAACTTCAGGTCAGCGTGACGGTGTGGGCGGGGCTAAGGTTAGGGTTCAGCTAACAGCCTGTTTAGAGCATTAAATATTTTATTACTGTATTAATGAACTGCTACTTTTCTACTCAGTTTCTTACTACAAATTTCACGCATACATTCATGCAGGTGCTTTGTTTCTGTGCTGAAGCACTTTTAAGCCAAAGCTCTCACACTCCAACCACCCAGCTTTGATTAGCAGACCACCCGCTCGACCTCCTGAGCCGCTGCCTCCCGTATTAGACTTCCTTTGAAATTTGAGCGATAGTGAAGTTTTCTGTGTGTCGGCACTGCGGTCTGTCCAGGGTGCACCTGCTTTTTGCCCTGTGACAGCCGGGACGGGCTCCAGCACCCCCCAACCCTGAGCTGGATACAAAAAAACAGGCTCGAAGCTGACCCCGCCCCCCTGACCTCA